>JAUJYV010000461.1:0-41722 GCA_033995625.1 Ophyiulus pilosus
AACTCTCATTTTTCTTGGTGGCGATTCTACGTTTGACATTAAAATACCTCACGCAGAAATATAAAAAAACGCAAAAACAAACCTCCAAACCTGAAAATGGATCACCTCGTTTTAACCCTTTTTTCTAGGTTAGTAAAGGGGTAAAAGAGGTGGGGGAGGGGGGTGCCTTCGTGACGAGGCTTAGAGAAAGGAGTAACGAGGAGGTGGTGTTGGTGGGCCAAATGCCGAAAATGAGGTATCGTGGTAACCTTGGAAGGCAACTATACACCTGCATGTTGGCAGAAAAAAAAACCTAAACCGGTTTCTGCGAAATTTCTTTCGCAATATCCGAAAGCATCTTTTAATTTGGTGCCGTGCGTTGTCCGGGAGTTAGTGCACGGCCTCCACACAGGCAAGGCCGTTATAGCGAATTAACAACAACTTAAATGTTCGGTGGGGGATTTTGCCAAAAAATTCCAACATAAAAAAACACCCCCCTCCCAAATTGTTATTATTATTATTTTTTTTTTTCCTTATTGCTTTTTGCTTTCTATAACGACATAATCGAAATATGCGTTTTGGTTCGTGCAAGCGTTAATAAACGGGATATGATACGTAACGAAAGTGACCGAAATCCGAGTAGAAATTACGAGTGCGTGACATACGAGAAGGCCTGCCTTGACATTTTATAGCGGTTTCGTGCCCTTCTACACAAAATAAACAAGAGATGAAAATTTGGTACGAATCAATGTTGACGATCGACTAGTACACGCGTTTTGGTGGCCCGTAACTCTGCTATCGTCTATATAGTTTGTCGTTTACCATATCGTTCTATCTCAAGGAGTTTCAGAGATACTACAAGTCTGATTTCCCTGACTTAGTACAGTATATGTTTTAGATATACATAGATATGACTTAAATACTGCAAAGTTAATGCATAACAAGGAATGCTTATTTAGAAAAATGAGTTTAAAAAGGGAATTCCCAAAATGGATTTACCTTTACCTTTTGTGTTAATAACTAGGTACATGTCGAATTTCTTATAGCATTCAAAAATAAATCACTTGTTTGCTGTTAATTGGGATTTCCCTTTTTATGGATTTGCTGAGTTGTCATCTCTTACCTTTTGTGTTTATAACCAGGTATGTGAAAGCACATGTAATATCTGTATATTGAATTTCCCTGACTTTTTCGATTTAAATCACTTTCACCCGATCATTATGTCTTTCAAATTTCCCTGACAATTCCATGGGTTTTCCAAGACTCGCGAAAGACAAAAAATTATATATCTGCAACATATATACAGTAGTTGGTTCAATCAGTTTGTATACACAATTGATAAATAGGGGAACGATATCATAACGTGAATTTTCATACCATGTTTTTTCATTTCTTCTTCTTTTGATAAAAACATGTAACATTTATAAAATGCTGGATATATTGGTCAAGAACAATGGTTACGTAGATTTTATCCAGTTTCGTGGCATAGAATGAACCATGTCTCATTCTATTTCAAATTTACTGAGGATGTCTGATTATTTGCATCCCATATATGCAGTTCAAAACTTGGTAATATTTTTTTAACTTGTTAAATGTACAGGCTTATTACACGAAATTGCATAAGGTGTGACTTTCCAGTAACGCATATACGTACACACGAGTTATAGGAGATCTTATACTAACCAGTCTTAGCTTTCCTATATCGAAATGAAACTTGCAAGAGAGGGGAGGGAAATGAATTATTAAGTAATATAAAAAAATGTTTTTGTTTATATGATGTAATGACTTGTACGACAGTTTGTCTTAGTGTATCTCAGGGTTACCTATAGTGAGAGAGGCCGTTTGAAAATGGCTTTTGCGGTCCTATACACCACAAACCTTGTGCACCCAGGAGGGTCCCACACTTATCACTATACTACACAAGGTTTTGTTGAATGGACTTGACACCAAAATTCCTCCCGCGGCCCACGTTCCTTATCAAACCGTTAAAATGGCATCAATCCCCCGATTTTTCTTCGTGCAAGCCGTGATTAAGAGCGATGAAACTAATGTTCAACTTGGCCTAAATTTCGGTTTCACAATCCTTTATGGCCTACAAACGACTAGCTCCGTAACAAGATGAGTTTCGGTGGTTAATTCTCACGAAAAACGAATGAGGACCGTTTTCGAGAAATCCCGTAGGTGGTATGCAGTGTACGTTCTTATTTTAACTGAACGGACCCTCGGTTGAGACCCTTGACCTACATTCACCTCTCCCCCCCCACCACCTATCGACAAGAAATGGACGCTTTTAAGGGTCTTTAAATTCACGACAATTCCATGTTTTATGTGATCATCCCACTTGTAGATTTTTATGATTCTCTGTCGTCAAGGTGAATTCAGCAGCCATGATTTGAAATTCATTTTCGGACGACCTTGTTTCGTACATTTCCAAGAATCGCTTTTTTGTGTGTATAGAACTGTTGGGGTTTTTCCTTGCATTTTTTTACAGCTGTCAGGCCCGTTGGAAAGTTCTGAAATGAGTGCATATTTTGGCATGGAAGAACATGTTTTCCAAATTGACACCTTACATACATGTATTGCACATGTATCGCATATATAACGAAATAACAAAGATATTTACGTAATTTTAAGTAATAACGGTCAAATAATTCAGAATTAGTACCGTCCAATCAATAATTGTATGGCTTGTGGAATTCTGAAGGTCTGCTTACACTCATCAGTTCCGTCCGTGAAGAAGGATATCATACCCTCTTTCCCCATAGAATGCTGCTGACGCATTTATTTTACAAGAGTCGTCAGAAAGACGAACTGAACAGAGTTATATGTTATTAATCAAAATATAGTTTCCATTTATATACCAGCTCGTATTCCGATATTAGAATTGCATTATATTCAGTACTGTTACGATATTATGTGATAACAGCTACTGGCAATTTATACATTGCAAGAGTTTTGGACACATTTGAAATAAAAATAGATTTAAAATTTTATACATTGTAAACAGTGAGGTCTGCATACTGTACGTGGTAATAATTTAAAATGTTGAAGAATGCCAGTGGCGCTTAATAAGTTTCCATGCATCTTTACGATTGACGTAATCCGTCAGATGTAGCTTATCTGTTGGCATATAGTTGTTTCAACAAGCCAGTCATTCGGAATGAGAATTAGGAAAGGTCAGCATAAAGCAAAACCAAACGTGTCTGTACAAAAATTGAAGACGTTTTATTCGGTATAACCACACTTCATCGCATGTGGTGAGTTGTGATGTGGTTGCCTTTGTGGAACGCTCGGCGTGCAAAAACCTTATCCCACAAAATCCTTTTTAGGAAATCTTGTCAGGGAACTTATAAATGTTAGTTCCTTACAGCAGCGGTTCCAACCGCATTTGGCTTCTCTCAACAGCCGTTGAGGCAACCTTTTTGAGCCAACACATTTATGACAGAAAAGCAAACGTTCTCAAGGGAACTTTTCTGTATTTTGGCGGTCACGGCTTCGGGCCGAGCGGCGCCGCGCCATGGAAAGATGGCGTCGCCCCCTCCCTCTATGATTTGCATTTTAAGCAAATGAGTCGCACCCAGATCGGAATTTCCAAGCTGTTTAGCCACTCGGAAGGCCTTGGCGAACCAGCGATTAAGATGGTTTTACGACGGCCGAACATTTTAAAGTACAAGGTTATCGAGGGAACAGTCACCGGTCATCGTAAGATCGCAATCGATGTGGACGGGTGTGGTCCGCTGCAGGACAACGCGTTGGGTGCACAAGAGGGCGGAAGTGACCGTAACGTCACGACGGCCATCTTGGAAGGCGCCTTTCGCACGTCAACAACATGGCAGACCCACCATCGATTTCTTGCCCATTCTGGTAACTATTTTGCCTTTGCGATCCGCTGTGACGACGGGGGAACGAAAAAATCACTTGGCTACACGCCAAAACCCTTTTTTTGTGTGCGTGCGTGCTCCCTTCCCTGCCCCTACTTTCATTCCCTATTGTTTTTCGTCCATCATGGCGCTATTCCTGGCCTATTTCCTAACGGGTAAACAACTTTGAGACCGCGCATACCGGAAAAGTCTTGCTCGGGAATGACTGGTCTTTCATTTCAAGTGGAAAAATCTAGCTCTTTACTTGCGAGTAAATACTGGCGAGAAGCTCTCGAGAGTACTCTTGAGAGGCGTGTCCATCGACGAGTACAACTGCTGTTGAGAGCATCTCGAGAGGTTCTCGCCGGAATTTACTCTCTAAGTGGAACAGCAAACTTTTTTTTATAGAGAAACCTCGTAAAAACATAACTGATTGAGCACAATTGCCCATAGGAAAACTTCCAACTACGCATAGGAAAGCTGGGCAATGTGGGCATGTGCTTTATGACAAAATAAAAGCACTTATTCCCAGCTTTACATTTTGCTTCAATTCTGGAATATTTTGACATTTGCTTACAATCTTAGATGTTAGCAAAGTACTCCAAAGAGGTGGTGTTTAAAATTAACAAAGGTGCATACTTATACTATAACCTTATCTGCAAGTTGTTTTTATCCGTGTTATGCGGTTTCAACAACATATCGTTTATATAGCGATACATAATCTTATTTGCTGACGTTTTTGTGCAACATCAGTAGAAACTCATACCACAGTTGAGTCCGGTAACATTCCGCATCAATATTGAATTAGTAAAACATGAGCATCTTTCAACTTGTGTGAAAATATGCAGCTCATGGATTCCGGTCAATTTGAGACACGTCGGCTTTAGAAGAAACTGCCCCGATTAAGCGACCGTGATATAAGGATGTCGACTTATTCCAAATGCGTTAACTGCTTTTGCGATTAACCAGTGTCCCAAATAACCGGAATCCATCGTAAACCGTGGGATTTTGACGAAAGGAAAACTGTAACCTGATTTGCGAACGTTTTCATTTCTTATCTTATTTGAAAGCGAAAACATGAAACGCAACTTCCGGGTCAGCCATATTTAAGACGCTAGTGCCAAGGCTGCATCTGTTCCTGTGACCTTTATAAGTGATGCTCGTTCGGTACTAACTGGAATCAGTTTTCTTGACACTACGTATACGTTGTCATTGGCTGCCATCTTGGATGCTATACGAAACGCCATGTGTTGGCATATATAACCTTTGCAATTTTGAATTGTTTAAATTAACTACTGTAATTTCATATTATTCCATTTCATCAATTTTAAGACGCACCCATGAAACATCTTACAATAATAACTCTTTTTCTGTTGGGGATACTGAAATTAATATACTTCGGTATCAGAACATATAGCCAATACCATCTGTTTTATTCTAAGTCTATACTTGTCCAAAACTATAAAACTTTTCCGAAATTGTATATAAGGATGCGCTATGAATGATTTGTAACATTGTAACCCCTGACGAGAGCCTAAAGAGGTCGAAACGCTGCGATTATTATTAAGGTTAATGGGTTGTCAAATCAGAAATCTCACTGTCATTATTCATATTTGATAACAACCACTTGATGCCATGGAAAGAACATATATTATTGAAAACCTTAATGCGAACTGGCTTTGGTGAACAGTCACAACTAATCTGCCACTTATGATAACCCTCACTTAAAATGCAGAAAACGTGCATACGATTTAATTTAACTGCATTTCTTGTAATTCGCAAATTTGCGATGAGCTAATGCACGGTTGACAAGAGGTACAAGTAAAGAGTCTATATAAAGTCGAAGTTTTTTCGCAGTGTCATGTTATTCGCATCGCATTTTTCCTCTATTGGGTGAATTTGGGAATCGTTCCCGCCCCCGTCAGACTGGCGCCGATCCAGATCCACCGTTCTGCGAAGTCGCAAAGGTCAGGAGCGCCGTTTCCTGACAGGGTCTCGTTTTTCCGCATACTCATTCTCCTGTTTTCCCCCACCCCGCACCCGCGTGGGGTGGGTGGGTAGAGCTCGATCACTCCTGACCCCCTGACCCACAGCACCCCTCCCCCTTTGATAAAGAGATGACGGCATCCTCCTTACCTTCCCGGAAGAGCAGCACCATCCCGGATATCATCGGCGGTGGCGAACCGAAGCTCTCCCTGACATTGGCCCCGGCTCGGCTTCCTCAACTGACCCTGGTTCGGAGTCATTCACACCGATGTTAGGGTTAACCAACCCCGAGTGCGTTCACACTTACGCGCGGGGTTCCGTACGCAAAATGGCGGCCTTAGTGCGGAGCAATACGGAGAGTGGCCTCCGAGTGGGGGGTTGTCGTTTGCTCCTCCCCCATTGGTCGCTCGGACGTACTGGGGAATGCCTAGCTTTTTAACTTTGTTCGGTTGTTCGTAATTCAACCCTCGCTCTGGCCTTGTTGATCCCTAGCCTCTTCTGGTTGTTTCCGAATTCCGATGGCGGATTAGTGATTTTTTTTTTAGCTCTATGCACCCAGTTTGTTTTGAACTTCCTGCGGTGGGGCCTCCTTGGTGTTGATTTTACTCGATTTTGGCCATGGTCCTCCCACGCCTGCGCGGAGGTGACCAAACATTTCACGTGGCCAAACGGAATGTTCCAAAGTTTTCATTAGTTTTCTTCTCGATATATCAGCATCTTCATTTGTTTATAGTATGACTGGTATTGTTACTGGGATAGAAGGCCTTCTAACGGACCTTATGCGCAGTTTGTCACGGATGACATCACGTGACATAACCATTGTCCTATCTCGAGATCCTGCTTGGAGACAAACTAAATTAAGTGTACCACGAATGCAATGAAGGCCACGTAACTTCATATCGAATCACACCGATGTACATGTTGTATTTATAGATGTATAAATGGCGAATGGTATCGAATTATGAAGTTTCCAGATTGATGGAGAGGTTTGCATACTCTCAACATTTTCTATGTGACGTATGCATTTCTAGCGCAACTCTATATTGTAACTCATGTTAGTAATGGAATTGCTAAAAATCTTGGGGATATCGAATTTTTGTATCCCCTCTGACGTGTGGCAAGATGCTTCAGAGTGACATTGGCATTCAACTGCTGCCATTAGCTGTTTACATCTGTTTGGCTGCCATCTTGGATGCTACGAAACACTACGTGATATTATAATCAAAGCAATTTTTCAACCGTTTATAGGAACACATCGATTCACCGAATGGAAAACACGCTGGATGGCCATTGTGTAATATGTTTTGAAAATAGTTTGCTTAGGGTTAAGATGAAAAATGTGAATCTCGCAACTGACGTCATCCTGTGTCACCACCCAGCGCCCCTTTGATTATCTCAGGAGTTAACCCTATCCAAATTTGGCAACGAGGAAGACGATAAGGCAAGCTGAATCCAAATATGGTTCAGACCTGGGTTTCTTGCTAATTTGAGTATGTTGTATATAAATTATTGCATGCATTGGCAATGTTGACCTTAAATGCAGAGTACTTCAACCCAACACATGTTAACCTGGGTTAAAATGATGCAGAATTATACACTGAAACAAAGATTCAACCTATATATGGCTGGAAAAAAAAAAGGTGGCCTTAGCACTTGACCGCAGTTCTATCGTCGCCATCCGACATTCCAAGATGGCGTTTGTGGGTTTCGTTTTCAACTCACGCACGGACGGAGGTCCCGATCTTGTATCGGCCATCGTTGGCTTTTAGAAGCCACATTGCTCCCTCATGGCCAAGTCAAGAGTTACTGGTAAACAAGCTTCGATAAACCGTTCGAAATTGGGTCGTAGTTCACGGCAAACGACTTTTCCAAGATGGCGACAAGGTGCCATGCGAAAACACGATGAGCTCCACGTAACGATGGACGATCTCTCAAGTTTGGAGGTTTTTCTTTTTTTTTTAATGTGGTTTTTGTAGGTCACCAACAACTAGGAAGTCGTTTTCGATTAATAAATTCGTGGTTTCACTCGAAACTAGATAAGATTGCGCAAAGAAGAAGAAAGAAACTTGAGCTATTAAAACTGCATGTTTGGACCACTCTCCATAATTCTCGTTTTCTCGGGAAATTGTGAAATATGACATTGAAATAGCATACACTGATATGTGAAATGGAACCGAAATGACGCCGAGCAAAAGACAAACTGTATATGGAAAATTGATATTTCGTAAACCAAAACCTGGATTGAAAAGTATATACTAGTTGGACTGAAGTTTGGTTCGGTTGCCCATAAAGTTCGGACCATTCATCCCCTTGAAAAACCTCCCAGCGACGAATCAATAAAAAATATTCGCCAGTCATTCATTTGGGTCATTCCAGCCCCCTTTTACATGTTATCTCGCAAATCCTCCCATAGACGAATATCAACAAAATCAATGAAAATAATCGTATACTTTATGACTTTTCCCATGCATTCTGAGTAATTCACTGATACAAATGTACAATTATAAAAGAAACTGTATTGAAATGTATTCAGAGTGAGAAGAATTGCCCAACTTTTTATCAAGTTTCTGACTGTGTTTGGAACACTACTTGGTGCATGATTTGAGGCTCTCATAGCCATAGTCATAGTCATAGCCATATGAATGTAGTGAAAGGTTATACAAATTGTCTCACTTTTGTTTGTTTGTTAAATTTTAACAATTGGTTACATCACTAATCCCAGCTGTTATTTTAAATTGCTGCAATGTATAAAAAGATTGTCCACTCCTGTTTCAAAGAATCAGAGTTCCCAGATGCAATCTGATGCAATATGTGAAAGTAATTATAACGGACGAGAACAAAATTAAGCAACGGCGCTTTATAACCATTAAAGCCATAACGAGTTTGCTCACTGTTTATGTCAAGGAAACGTCCTCCATGATTCGGGCTATTAATGGGTGAGAATGCTCGTATGTGGAATGGGGAAAAAAAATTGAAGAACGCTATTAAAAATAGATAAAAGAAAATAGAAACTTGTCATTGTGCGTCAAATGCCACCAGAATGTAATAATAATCCTAAAAACTACAGGCCTACATCCTGGTGTCTGTTGCACAGTGGCGTTATCTGTCACCTGCGGGCGTGTCCCTAAGGGTGTCGCCATTTTGTTTTTGGTGATATCGTTTTTAATATATGCATTATGGACGTGTGGGTCTATTTGTATGCCTAAACATGGCTAATTTGTGCGTGGGGGTCTTATTCTCCTTCGAGCTTTAGGTGGCTATAAGCGACCTTATTCGCTTTTTTCAAGATGGCCGCTGATGTGAAATTGACTATATTCAAATTTAACCCCTTTAATCAAGGTTCATTGGCCAATTTGGCATCGTTACAATCCGTTAGGTTTCTGTCTGACAACATGGTTTAATGCCTGTTACACCACTAATTGGCGATAACTGTTGGTCTTAGTGAATTTCATAGTTGAGTTTGGTGCATCTCTGGATTAATCGTAATCTAAACCGGTGATTACGCAAGATACAGCCACGAAGATGAAACGATGTTAGGTTGTGACATCACAATTCACAGTAGTACCTTGACTCATCACCCTGGCACCATATTTTCGAATATTGAAATACGTGCGTAGAAAAAAATAATAAACAACAATAAAAAATGAAACATAAGGCAGCGAACGTGTTGTTTGTCGTTGATGTGCCCTACATCGACGCCCAGAACTTCTGACGTCATGGATTTCGAGTTCAAGGTAGTTGAAAAGTATACCATCCTGAAGGGGCACGGTATATTATGATATACTGCCCGTAGATAGTACCAAACAATGAGAAACAGTGACAATAACCGTTGCATACATTTGAGGGTCAGCACACCACCAGCACATGGTTTTTTATAGGATTCGAAAAGTTTAATATACGTACATCAGAAATTTCTCTAGATGCCACATGTGGGGCAAGCAAGAAAGTTTTTATTTCAGTTTCAATGAATTTTTAAAAAAACCGAAACTCCTGTAACATGCAGGGCATGCGCAGAATCTTGAAATAATGCATTTGGTGGTTTGTTGTGTAAAACATGTGTATGTTTATTAGTTGTTCGAAAGCTTTGTGTACATCCTGTATGCGGAATGAGTCATTTCGATAGACTTGTTCTGAAATAAAAATAAAAATGTTTTACACAATGCATCGGATCTGCAAGCGAAACGAATAATTATACATGGGGAGAAACAATGTGTCGCAAATGTATTTAAGCCAGAAAAGTATGTGGAGGTTTTTTGTCGAATGTTATCATATATAGATTACGCTAAACTAATTTTTTCGCATTGGTACCCATTAATCGCTTTGTAATTTGGATATAAAGAGTTGGAAAAAAAAAAAGAGCAGAAAGGACGAGTTTTTCGCATTGTCGAACAGTCACGATGCAAAACTCAATCTGCATTGTCAATGTCTTGCATAACGTGAGAAACTATTCTCAAAAAAGGTGTTTTCCGTATGCACGATCGGTTTTCCTCCTCAATCTTGTCCTCAAATCGATAAGGCGTGTAGAGCCGTGCTGCTATTGTTGATTATATTTCAAGGTGGCCATATTCTAATGTTTCTTAAGTCCAATTCAGTCGAGGCCAGGGCGCTGTCTGACATTATATTGAAATAATGTCCTGAAGACGTTATGCAGTATCTGTTCAGTCCTCAAGTCTGCAGCTATACTTTTCTTTGCATATATTTTTCGAATGATTTTAAAACAATTATTAATGGATTTATTATAAAACGGTTATTGATTACTTGTGTGGGTGAATTTGTTATCTTATACATTTCATGGTGCATTAAGCATTTACCATGTTAGCATACTTGAAACTGATTACTTTCATGCATTGTTAGAAAGAATATTTATAAATTGACAATAACGAGCGATAGATATACCACATCAATCTCATACATGTTGAACTTTTGTTTTTATATATGGTATCCATGAATGTTATAAGCTCCAACAATTGGTTTCCTGTAGAAATTTGAATTTTTGTAGAATTTTTTTAAATGTGTAAGTAACTGTCAATATTTTAACAAACTCTTATAATATTTTTCACCATGCAGTTATTTATTGTCTTGAGTTTCAATATATACGCGATTTGATGGCTACCAAAGGACAAAACTGTGTTCGTAATTGGCTTCTTTGTCAACCCTTCTGGTTTTGAACAGCTCAAAGTTTTACCAAAAATGTGAGTACTTTTTCGCAGAAAACGCCTTCACGCATTCCCATTGAATGCCAGCGAGCCTAGAATATATGCGTTGCTCGACCCTGTAGTTTTTTTTCCCGTTTTTTTTTTTTAATGGGTTGGTTTGGGTTTTTTTTGTGTCCCACGAGTCCTATCGAATCTTATCCCCGATCACAAATGGTGACTAAAGGGGAAAGGGAAGTGCCAAGTTGCGATTTTTGCAGAAATCTGATTCCGTTCACCAGATCGCTTCCGTCTGGGTCAAACTTGCATACGTCTCTCCTCCGCATTCGCTGCCAATGAAACCCTTTGCACCCCAAAGAGCCTTGGTCTACATCCAAGTTGCGAATTCGCTATGGAGACGACCCTGTCTCGTTTTTCTGTTTTTTTTTCTATGTCGTTTTTTATTTTCCGAGGCGGCGCTGATAGACGGGAAGTAGTAGCGATTGACCTCATTTATCAAGGCTACCTGACCCTGCCCAGCAACTCCAATACTCTGGCTGCCCCCTGGCGGTCGTGCACTTTGTGAAACCTTTCGAAATTAGGGGCCTAAAGACTGAAGCTGATTTGAGTGAAAATTGGAAGAACGAGGGCCTTGGACATGTTTATAACGTCGCTGCGGCGATTGGATCTGCTCCGTGGCAATCAAAGGTGTGCTGGGAAGGTATCGTCCCACTTTGCCGACAAATGATATATAATGGGAGTCGGCAAGATGGGTCTCCACCAAAATTCCTCAGAGAGGATCCTCAATGTTTTAAGTCAACAAATTTGCCTTACCACATTTCTTTGATAATTCTGCAACAACAGAGTTGTATCCACCAAAAGAAGCAAAAAAAAAACAAGAGTACAAGTAAGGCCAGTTGATGGCGCTCATACCAAGACTGTCTAACACGTGGATCGTTGACACCCTGTATATTTAAAATAAAGGTGTCAACGACGCACGTGTAATTTTTGTGTAGTCTGAATCGATCAGGAGTAAAAAACTGATACATCAGATTGAAAAGTTGAAAGAAAAAGTCTTAGGTCTTAAATTTTCGTTAAATTGAGCCGTTAGCCGACGACTGACTGAGCCGAAAGCAACTTCATTTTTCCCCTTTGAGTTAGACCGCTGCCTGAGCGATCGTCGAAATGAGGAAAAACTCATTTTTTTTAACGCGAAAACGCGTCATAATGTTGCTGACACGTGACTCGGAAATGGGGTATGAAAACTTTTTTTAGTGAAAACATTGAGGATCCTCTCTGAGGATTTTTGGTGGAGACCCTGCTTTAGAGATGTTCACGTATATAGAGCAGAATATGTATGCAGCTATTTATGAACTAACTTTATTCATACATTATTAACGCAAAGTAGCTCATTATGGGTCCATCTGTTAATAGAAAAAAGTAATAGCGTCTAATTTGTTTCTTGGCTTCCTGTTTGAAGATCACATCGATAGAACATGCACTGAGAGCAGTGTTTGGTCATTTTTTTAGTTATCTCACGCGCCTTCTATATACTTTTGGACATTTCATTGTCCGTTGCATGGAGGTGAAAGGCACGAGAACAATATCTCCGAAACGTGTGTCTTCAGTGAGCACCTGCTGGTCTGAAGTCAGCAGATGTCCGAATATTTATTTGCAGGGTTCTGCAAATATCGTTGAAATACCGGTTTCCGAAATCTCGGGTGGAGGTCACAAGGAAATTTTCACGTTGAGATGTATAGATAAACAGATTTGAGTAAACATCACAAAAGGATGTGGGGCTCATAACATTTGATTAAACTTAATGTTCAAGTTTTGAGGGATTCACTTTCTTTTGTAATTGATGCAATCAAGACATTGTAAGCAAATACCAGTTGTTCTAGATTTTGAAAGTGTATACAATTTTGATCAAATACGATTACAAAATTTGATGACATGTATATGTAGAGATCCACAACAATATTTTCATTTTCTTATCTTCGTGTATTACATATACTCCGGTTTTGTTTGTCCTCGCATACTATATATATCGCAACGGTAAAGATTTGGAAATTATTTGGTTTATAACAATGAGAATATACTGTATCAGGAATAATTTTGTTAAAACAAAATGCATGGTGGTGCCTCGTTTTGATAACGTGGGTTTCCAATTGAAGGTTGACGTGGAAGCGTTGCACCTTATGTATATTTTTTTTGTGTGTGCCAGCTGCCCTTAATCGTCGATTAATATCCGATTTTTACAGAGGTGGCGAGAAGTGCCACCTGCTTGTTCATTGACACTGTTTTCTGCGTGCATTTCCGGTTTTTCCCCTCTGGCCATCCCACCGTGGAGCGCCGTGACTCAAGTGCCAACATAGCTCAGGTCTTGAAGGCCGAAGCGCCGTGAAGGACGCAGACGGTTGCTCGGGCTCTTGGCAAATTCAAGGTGGAACTCTTCTGAAGTGCATGAAATAGAACCTGCTCCTCTCATTGTCATTTTTTTAGCCGGAAATCGGGCTATTTATAGGCACGTCGATTGCCCAGTCAAACAGATTCCTTCGCCATTTGACCAGTCACGCGGCTTTGGCTGCCATCTTGGAATTTGGACGCCATGTTGGGTTTGTCAAGGACACTCGTGTTGTTGACGACATCGCGGTCGTTTTGGTTCCGTATCGACTGACACTTTGCCACGGTCACCAATTTTGAACACAAAAGTCTGTTCTCGGTAACATAAAAAGCCACCATCACCCTGGGAAAACCAAATCGATAAATAATGGTCATACTTTGGGTAAAAGGGAACAATATGCTTTTCTCGTGACCTCGTCGATATACACTTGTCACAACGTCTGTAACCAATTACAGGAGCATAATACTTGTTTTTTTACAAAGTGTTATTTTTTGGTCTTTGAAAAACGGGTGAAATGTCAGTCAAAATTCCATGACTATATGTCACGTCCTCTTGAGGTTTCTGGAATGAGGGTTGGTTCCATTATCAGTTTTAATAATTATTTTCTATTGAATGTCATGTTAAAGTCAATATTCTGACGCGAGTATCGAAGTAATAGTTGTAGTGCATGGAATAATGAAATGTCTATACAGTAAATTGGAAACAATGGCCTTTTTTGGGTTTCAGACATGCAGTTATCGAACATACGAGAGTACATTATCTGCAGACACTTATCAAATCGTGACAAAATCAATGCATGGTTGACATTTTATAAATAAGATTACTGTTTTGCCATGGCATACATTTATTAATCGAATGTAGACTTTATAGAAAAAATGTTTCCTTCTTGAGCTATTTTTCGACACTGTAAATTATTTCGTGTTGGAAAAGCTTTTTAAATGCAATGCTAAAGGCGCATACGCCACCAGGGGGTGTTAGTATAATTGGTGATTTTAGCACGCCTCGTTTGGATTGTAATCCTTTGTTGATCGTTTACGAAACTGGTAGCAATTGCCAAACTCGCGAAAATGTGCCACTTTTTCACGCTTCACAAAGTGTTGCTTTTTCCGAAAACGTACACAAACAAGTAAATAATAAGCCGCTCGTAAAAACACGGCATCTGTCAGAATTGAAGATGTTTGTTTGTTTGTGGATTTAACCCTTTTTTTCACTCCTTCCTCCAATCAGAAAAGTGTTCAAGGTGTGATTGTTTAGCCTACTTTTTGCTTCGTGCGCCTGGAAAGCTGTTTATAATCGCTTTTTGCAACACACCCAGTTGTTGTAATTCGTGCAATCACCACTAGTGCACGTAGATGGCGCTTTTTGCAACACACCCAGTTGTTGTAATTCGTGCAATCACCACTAGTGCACGTAGATGGCGCTTACCTCCTATATTCGGTCGCAGGCCTTGAGTTCATTCCGCGAGCTAATGCCAATGGAAGCCGCCCATGACGACGGTGGCGCCGTAAACGGTTGAAAAAAGAATTAGTCCTTTAAAAAGGTTCTGTATGGTCTGTTTCGCCAATTACCGATTAACGAAATTTACAACAAAACAAGGCTTCGGCAACATCCTTTACATTGTTCAGGTTGAGCCTGAATTCCGATGGAAATGAGACACGTTCAACATAATACCACAAACACGCGAATCACTTTAAAAACGCGCTTTGGAACTTTTCAAAACTTGTAATAAAACAAGAGGAAAAAGCATCTGCATGCGTGTATCAATGTAGACCTATGTAATTTAGGTTCGGGTAATACATGGCACTCGTTTGTAAACAAGGGACTAATTACAATTTTTGCAAATATTATGTGAAAGAAGGCGAAATTTAGAAGGGGTTCCAGGCTTTTTGCTCATGCGAGCAATTAAGACTGCATGCATGTATATTGATATAATAGACGCCAAAACGAATAATTGGCAAATGTTTTCAAGTATTTCGATGTGGTTTGAGATAAGAGTTCAATAGTCTTGCAATATTATACGCATACGGTATGTTTAGGAAATTCGAACTGTGTGCAATTTGCAATATGGGATAGTAAAAGAAACGATCTTTTATGATCACGTTGATCATAAAGCATGTCCAGTCAGAAAAATCCTCTAAGCCATCTTTGGATTAACCAAATCGATGTTACCAACGAATGGCACATTTCGTGCGCAAGTTATATGGATTCATTTCGAATTTGAAATTTTCAGATGCATAAGTATATTCACTGATCTCGAGCCTATATAGCAAAGGCTCGGGGTGAAAAAAAAATAGGAAAATAATATTGTATACATAAGTTTTGTTATATATTCTATCAGGTTCATATAAGCTGTATACGGTGTACACCAAATACTCGTATTTGGTTGTTATAAGTCCATGGTATAGATGCGTTTATGGAAAGCATCCTTTGGACATTTGGACAATTTTCAAGTTTCATTTGAAGACCGTCTTGTATGACCATATGCTCCAAAAGATCGTGTGCATAAGTTGTGTTTCCGCATTAAGGTAAAACCGGAACGTGTTATGGCCGGATTAAACTGCAAACGAGGCGCCATTTTCACGATTTACTTTTATTTATTTGTTCGCATTTTCGTGGGTGGTCAGCGGTTGTTATCTTCGCTGTCCTGGCGAGCGACCTTGCTCCACTTGGCCGCCATGTTTCAAGATGGCGACCGCTGAGGCCTGCTGGGAAAAGATATTGCCTTTCGCGACCATAAATTCTTCTCACCTATATATCCCAAGGTCTGGTCCTTAATGGCGGGCCCCCGTTAGGTTACGGACCAGGACATTGTTTAAGATGGTTGAGAGTCGAAATTTATAGGTTTTAATCGAAACAAATGGTTTTTATTCGCTTAATTGAATCATCTTTTGGGATTCTGGATGGTCCATCCATTGTT
The DNA here is from genome assembly GCA_033995625.1 of Ophyiulus pilosus. Classification (NCBI taxonomy): domain Eukaryota; kingdom Metazoa; phylum Arthropoda; class Diplopoda; order Julida; family Julidae; genus Ophyiulus; species Ophyiulus pilosus. Next base: position 16,279 of record JAUJYV010000461.1, read on the forward strand.
CTGTCATGAAGATTATTTGGCTTACGTTTCCGTAGATTGCACACAATTGCATTCATGGGCACTTTCATGTTTAGATTTTTCTTGGTCATTGGCCTAATTAGCATTGATGGTTGCCTTCAAATGATGGACGTACCTGTTCTATAAATACATGCACAGCAGTGAAAATAATATAAAAAAACGTTGAAAAACTGGTCTTCAGAAATATACGTATAGTAGGCAGTCTATGTTCACGTTAAGTTCTAACTGTTCAGTTGCCGATAAATTAGCTATGCTTCTTTTTTAAAAAAAAACCGGTGTCATTGTCTGGAGTATTAAGTATATAGCTTGTTTGTCTCAAGTGAAAGTAAACATGTGTGCTTTCTAGAAAACAAGAGATGCACAAAATTATGAATTAATTATGGATTTCCATTATTTAACACACCATAAGTTATTATTTGCAAACTTGTATACTAATGATATACTTATGTTTCTGTAACAGAAGGTGTGTGTGTGGTGTTTTACAATTTGGTGCACATAAAATTGTTTTTGCTACAAACTGGATTATATTTATTAAACACAAAATATACTAACTAAACTACAAAAATATTTTGTTTGATCACATTTAGATGTTATATAAATTTCGAATCAAGTAAAAAACCAATCTGTCAATAAAAGCATCCAAAGCTGTCATGTACACACTGGCACAATAAATCCCTGACAGGTTGGACGGTTAATTATCCAGGCATACTCATGAACTGTTTCTCGCTCGTGTTAACCTAATGAACCCGGGTTTCCCATATTGCAGGCACTGGACACTTATTTTTATTGCTGCCAATTCTCCTATTGTTCTCCACAAACCGATGGGCATAGGCCAACCGCGTGCATATCTGTGAAAAATTGTGCGTTTTGTTTTTACAAATTGCCCACGTTGACAGTATACATACATATGTTTGGCCCAGCCGCCCTTGCGAGGTTTAGCATATATTAAGCAGTCGTGCGCCTGGATTTAGCCTAATTTACAAGCGAAGAAAACATGCTAATTGACCTTAACGGGGAGTAATCACATAACTAAAACAATCGCGTATTGCTTCCAAGGTTTGATGAAATGTATCTTCGTGTTTGAAACCGTTTCGTGTCAACACGGGAAATTAGGGAAACCACGGTGTTACCCATCTGTTGGCCCTCCATTCTAAGCCTAATTCTTCCATCAGGGCCATTAACACAGTTCGCCTTCACCTCAATACTATACTGCAACAGGCCCAGTTGCAAACGAGCAGGATGTACCACCATCCCGTAAACCTGTAAATTATCCGCTGACATTTCCTGAAGGTTTACGACTGTTTAAGGTGGACTTTGAATTTTTTCCAGAACCCTTTTGACCCCCAACCACGCGTAGTTTCACGCTAGAAACTTTGGAAATTGCCCCTCTTGACCTTTTGGATACATGTTTTGCCATGGTGGTTTTATATCTTATTGAATTTTATTTGTCTACAAAAAAACCCAGATTCTTTAACGTTGATTGTACAATTTGATAAAAAAAAAAAAAATGGCAGATTTAATGCGATTATTTTCGGTGAAATACGAAGGGTTTTCAAACCGTAAAGTTAATTCTGGCCTTTAGAAAAAATTCCCAGCAAATCCATTGTAAAACAAAGACAATCTCTTTGTGATGATATAGCAATATTTTAATGGAAAAAGTACAGTGTACTCTTTGTGAAACTGAAGTGGCACCGTGGCACCAACTTATATTTCAAACTTATAATGTTTTTTCTTGATTATTTCAAACTTGATACGGACATAGTGCATTTCTCCCTATAATTTCTATTAAAGTATAGATGTCTGGAGCATCGAGAGTATAATTGTATCCAACATTGTATTAAAAAACCGAATTTACGCCCACCAGGGCTTCTTCAGGGCTGTGAAAACTTTTTGTTACAAACACTACATTTGCAACGTCTGCAACTTGAATTTTATAGTAATCTGTTAATGATCAACGAAAAAATTTCCATTAAGAATGCATGTTATGTTTATATAAGAAATAAACAAAAACTATAATAATTTACTTACTCCATAAATAGGAATATAGGGTAAATGATATTATATCATATATTGTGTCGTTTTATTAAATTGTCGTGTAAACCACTTTGTTTTCAAGTGAATGGAAACAAATTTATCATTTTCGAAGAATGACACGTGAGGTCAGGAGACACTTTTTAATATTAATAGAGAAGGAAGGTTATTTATGATTACGTGCGTACATTTCAGCTAGTAGCAAATGCATTAGTTAAATATTTATGAAACATTATATCTTGTTTATTGGTGTTTTCATTAACTGTATCAAGGCCAGTTAACGACATAAATTTGGCACATGTAACGTATAGCTTGTGGTGTTTAACTAAATCTGAATTGAGCACAGTCCAAACTCAAAGTGTCCCGTCCGAAATTCCGAAACATACCACAGAGCGGCGCTGAATGTTCCCGTTGGCCTCTTCCGCTTGGGCTACCTGCGTTTTTTTTACCCTCTATCTCGGGAAGGGGTTCTAAACCCTGGGAAAAGGGTCCCAGGTTGACCTTTGGATGCACCCCATCTACCTGCATCATGTCGTAAAACCTCGGGTACATTATTCATTTTTTTTGCCTTTTTTGCATAATTCGCAAGAAAAAGTTGGTTCGATTGAGTATTTTTAAAAGAGTTTTTAAGGTTTTTTTCCCCCTTTTATAGCCGTTTGCACCTTCTAGCCCCATATTTGCTGGTTTCAGAGAGGTCCTCTCTCACGACATTGAACTTTTTTTCCCCTAAAATTTCTATGAACGCCCCAGTTTTCTTTTCCCTATTTTCAAAAGCAGACCCTTTTCCATACACAACATTTTGCCATTTTTTGCGTGGCTCTTTTCTGTGCCCTTACAAATAATGTAGGGGCTCCTTTAAGGCGATTTTCCTTCCCGCTTGGTGCACATTATACGTTTAGGGGGACTACTTAGACCCTGCGATGCAAGGCATCGTGGCACTGATCTCTGTAAGCCAAAAATCGCTCTGATTATAATGTAAATGTTGAAAGATTTTGAAAGGTATATATCAACCGCATGTTGGTTAATAGTCTGTACTATATTTATGTACTCTTAGTCGTTCTGAAATTAATACGTGCATACAGTTGATGGCGTCTTATAATTGATGAAATACTATAGTTTATAAAAATGCATCATCGTGGAATAGCAGCTAAATTAAAATTTTCTAATATACAGTTTGGCATACTTTACATAGCCATTAACTGCGCATAGGGGCCATTTAAAAAGGACGTCCCCGAAATTTCTTCAAAAACGTCTTTAATTTTTTTTTGAAAATTAAGATGTCCAGAAAATGTGTTGGAGCATACAAAGGCACATCCTATAAATTTCCAAGCACCTCTCTCGCTACCAAGACCTCTAAGGGAAATTCCAGATTTTCCCGAGCTTTTAAAAGTTCAAGTACATTATGACTATGGACACATTTCTTTTGGTGTCCCTCCCCCTGTCAATGACCTTTCAAACTCAATTGCACAGAAATGACAAAATCTGAAAACTACCATCAATGGACGTCAATAATGACCTCCCCCCCTGTCCACATGCCAGAAGTCCCAACCTATTTCCATTTGGGACGAAGTCCCAACCCCGCTCTTGAGGACGTCATTATTGAATGACTCCCATCTGCAATGGTATAATCATCCGGAATGCATCTTCCCAGGGCAGAAGCATATATACGGATCAATCTCTTGGCATCACGATGACGTCACTGACCGACGCGCTATGCATTTCGTCCCTTTTTATTGGTTGAGTCATTTATACGTGTATGATATCGATGTCTATATTTATATAATTTCAGTCTTTTATTAGACACCGGGGTGAACGACCCATCCCGTATACCGCATACGTCACTGGCACTGAAACGCGGTTACCATGGTTGGCGCTATTACGATCACCAGTGTTGCTAGGAGGGGGAGATGGGTTGGGTATATTATCCCCCATAAAAATCAGATTAGCGATGAATCATGGATAAACGGAAGAAACTCTGGAGCTCAAAATGGATTTAGTTCCCATCTCGTCGTTTATAAAACACTCGTCAGATGGCGCCACAAACGAGTGGCGTAACTTTGTTTGTTAAGGTGGCCACATTTGTAACACTTATTTGCACTGTCCACGGTCGGTCATAAGCAGAAATCGAGCATGATTTTTCGTGAATTTTATACGAGCTGTTCCGTTTAAAAACCTGCAGAACCCCTTACAAAAATCGCTAAAGATGCGCTTAAAGTTACTGTTTGACGAACATTTTGCAGAGTATGTTGTTTCAAATTTGTAACCATCACACAGGCTTTAACAGCCGAGCCCATGCACGGTGTGGCATGGATTATAATAACACGATCGTCCCTATATATGGTTCGTGGTCAGGTCAAGATTGAACCAGTCCAGGAAATGTTCAGACAAGACATATTATCACGAACCCCATGTTCGTGGCCTTGCTCTTGTTTTTCCATCTTGATTTTGTAGGTGTTTATGATTTAGTGGGGATTAATGTTAACCTTGTTAAAATGTGATTAATAAACGCTGGTAATGGATACGTATGTTAATCCGGGCCTACGCAACTGCGGGGAGGGTGCAGCCATATGCTCGCTGTTTACTGCCGAATTAATTGCGTTGCGCAGGGGTAATTCCCAGACCGTGTTGTTTATCAATCAGTCTTAATTTGAAAGTAATATTTCAAGGAATTTCCCGGTTAAGGTAATCTGGGAATATAGCGGATTTAGATCGAGTTTTTCTATATTGACAGCTTGATATGGCACACACCGACATTAGGGTGGCTAAAAAAATAGATAATCGTCTATTAGATGAATTATGAAGGTTATGTGGCGTCAGTTTGGTGGCCAAATCGAAATTGGCCGTTAAAGTAAATTTTCGTGAATTACTTGGGCCTTGGATTGAAACATGTACAGTATATCTCTTTCGGGATTGATTTAATATCGTTTAGGAGTCTTTTAATTAAAGTCATGATTAGCCGGCTTGGATTAATCGCTAATTATGTGATTTTGAAAACTTGGGCCTAATTATCCCACTTGTAGTACTTCTAATTAGCTTAATTATTAGGATTTTCTCATCGTGTCGATAATTAACGACAGGCTATGTTTTTGACAATGAAATAGAACTGTATAATAGTCACATGGTTTTTCTACCAGCATGCCTGACTGCTTGAAGATGTTCTTGCAAATTATTCGGAGGTGTATATTACAATTACATGTAGAATATAGGGATGCAAAGCTTAACTTATTAGCTCAGCCAGCACCATCAGACCAGGTTGGTACATCATGTATTTACATCCATAAGATTGAGATTACTTTATTCATCAAGACCCCAAACTTTAGGAAAACAACATTTCGAGGTAACCACTGAGTCAAGTGTTTGTGAATTTAGAATCTCTGTTGTCTGTTGAAATGCGTAAGAACTCTGGTGACATGTCATTTTTAACGTCTGGTAACCAGACTGCAATTTTGAGATAAAACGCATCACACTAAAATGTGATTATAAAACTCAACCTTGTGTTTTATTTGCCAGTGCAAAGTTGAAAGGAAACGTACCTTTTTCTTATTGCAAAACTGCAAAACACGTACACTTTTTTTTGTGGAAACTGTGTTTTTCCATTGTGCTTAAATTATAGCTATTAAATTTAGTTATGAACTCTTTTGTTTCGCTTATGCGTTTAAGGATGATGTCTTAGGATAAGCTAATTGCGTTGATATAAACAATAAATTACAAGAAAATATATCGAAATTGCTACAACAACACATACTTTTTATTTAAGAAAATCAGACAACACAAGAATCTGTTTGAGTGCTCGGTATAATAACTCTAATCAGGATAATACTTACAGTGAAACACATTACAGATTTGTTGAAACACGATAGCCCAAGATTATAAAAATGTTGCAGAGAAAAAAAATTGTAACACTGAATCGTGTGCTGTATAAGTTAGCACAAATAATGTTTTGGATGTGATACACTTTGAACACCTTATTCAAGCAGCAGTTCATTTTCAAAAAAAATGGGCTCTTGTCATGATTTTGACTTGATTCAGTTTGCAATTGGATAGATGATAGGCAGTTTTACATTGCATTTTTAAATGTATTTTGTCCAATGGAAAGTTTTCTTTGTTTATTACCAAGTGCCAGTTTACAGTGTAGAACTCGATTAATCCGGCATTGGAGTCGTATACGTCAACCTGTGTTGGAACATGGCACAAGCTATCATAAACTAGAAAAACAAATGACAAAAACAATGGCTAAAACGTTGGCCAACGTGGCCTTGACATTTGCCGACGTCATATGTTTTGATAATTATGCTTCTACTCGATGACAGCGAAAAATTCCCGATAGCATGGGGTGCGTATTCATGTCGATAAACCCTGATCAAATCGATAATTAATTTGAAATTTGCGGCACGGAACTCCTCCGTATACTAATCGCGTCATCTGGCCATGTAGAAACGCAAGTGGCTGCTTTGACGGACGTTGAGGAAATACAGCTTTCATCACCATTACACGTCCGATCGTTGAGGTAGTACAAAACTGGGTGCGTTAAATTTAATCTAAACCACCAATTGGCACCGATCGTTTGATGCGTTTTCGTGCTGATTCCAAGGCCTTCGCGGTTGCGCAAGGCGAGAAGGGCAGCTTCCGGTTTGGCTACTTGACCTCCCTTTCAGCTTCCGTTTCTGCCAGTTAATCCAAGTCGGTTTGATTTCATCGTCTGAGGTCACTTTATGTAAAATAAATTTTAAACGTGCTAAGAAGAGGTGATGGATTTTGGATTAGTTGCTCATATACTTGATATTCTGTCCAAATATGTTTACAGTTAGGACGAAATCCATTCCGTGACCATGGCTATTATCTGTTTGAGATAAGTACCTAAGCGAGGTGTTTCTTTGTTTTCTTCAACTATTTATTTGCAAAAATATTTACATATATACGACTTCATTAGCCAAACTTTATCTAGACCTAATTTAAGCAACATTTATTATTAATTAGATTAGCACTAGTAATGACGACATTACTGTATTATTATGATAATACCATGTATGTAACACGCTGATAAAGAAAGAAAAAATCAAGAGTATATACAAGTTTTTCAATGTTGCCTATATGTCAACGTTTTTTGTGACAAACATTGTTGTATTTATAGGGCAAAATCCTGACTTGTGTCCAATCAAATGAGACAATAGCTCGAGTAATAGACTAAAGCCCGTAAAGAATGTACGGAAAATAGGCCAATCTTCTATAGAACTCGGTAGGCGAGGATACGGAATAGTATTTTGCAATCAACATTACAACAGCGCTGTATATTTTTCTATTTGATAAAAAAATAAGTATACTGAGAAGACGCTCCCATCCAAATTCGTAAACACTAATTTTGCTTCCGGTACGCCCACGTGCTTTTCGCCTGCACTAACTTCATGATCAAAGTTCTGTTTACGTGTCCATCCACTTTGAAACATATCTCCATATTTCACACATGTTTGCATGCGTTTCTCCCAAAAAACAAAAGTAAATTTACGTGGGTTTTAACGTTTTAATGTGTTTCGGGTTACATGTTTTAATGTTTATAGCACGAGCTCGTATTGTCACGCAAAACGTGTTGGAATCCAAGGGTTTACCTGTCCCTGACATAGCCCATCACGAGAGTAATGTTTCCAAGTTTTAACATTAATGGCACATACACGTTTAGTTGATTTTTTTTTCCGTATGGACGCATTTACAAAGTAGGGTTTAGGCGATACCAAGAATAGTATTGAAACGCTTACCGGTATTGACCCCATGGTACAAGATTCGGTAGTGCGAGACTTTCACCATTACGTCACAGGTGTTTTCCGACTCGTATACATGATGTCATCGCTGTATACGTCACCAAGGGGAACCTTGACGATGCACGCGCTCCGTTTAAACATGTTCCAGAACATGTTCCGAACTTCCGGGAGTCCATTGTCACTGATTCCAATGATATCCACCGTACTTCCGCTTGCCCTTAACCGATTGTCATCAGAGGTGGAGGCTATATACTTTCCAATCGATTGCCGATGTTGTTGTTGTTGTTGTTGTTGATCGTTTTTGGCAAGCAGGCCACTGTTTTCGTCATGCGCTGTTGACGTTTCACGTGTTTACCTTATAGGCACTGTGCTTGGCCACTACGCCGCATATATATATAAGGTCGTTTGTCGTTACGATCGGCGTATAAACACGCCGATCACCGATAAGGAGCGATAGGGCTATAGCGTTTGAACCCAGGTCCATGCGTATTCAGAACTGCTATTGGCAAAATCTTCTTTACTCCTCCTATACTACGCAGTTTTTCCGCGTAAAACGTACGACGCGGCTGTTGACTCAGAATCGTGTTTTTCCACCATTGGTACCGTTCTGCTAGTATTTGGCGCCTGCAATCCCCGCACAACGTATATACGTGTAGGAAGATTCGGGATTCAACTTTTCCTGGAATTTCCGAGATTGCGTGTTCTCTCGATATGGATTTTGTTGGTCATCCGACCCAGACTGTGTGTTTGTTATCCGCGCGGGGAAATTCTCTTGACTCTGCACGGTGAATCACGGAAACCGATTTCTCCGGCATCTGTCTATAGTTTAATTCGATTTGTGGGAGGCTGAGGGCTTTGAAAGGACATATCCAAAATTAAAAATAATGCAGACAAACGTTGTTTTTTCAAAAATCGTGTTTTGGCCCCCTTGAAAGCAAACAATCATTTTTATCAAATGCTTTGTTTTCTCATATTTTCAGTAAATATGTCACTTTAAATTCCTCACCCTTAGCCTATATCGACAAAGGTTATCTACAGAGGTTGTTGCTTGATTCCAAAATGAAAAATGTCGTTACAGTATCTGCTGATTTACCTATAGATTTACCAGAATTCGAAAATTAATCTGAAGATTCGTACGAATATATTAACATCGCCTGAGACTCCAAAGATTTTCATAAAGCATTGTTAATTTTCCTATTTAACAAGAACCAAAACACCATTTTCACCTATTTTAAATAGGTTTGTTTGTAATTGAGGTTCTCGCGAATCCAGTCGTAGCGAAAACTGTTATTCAAAATCTAACATTGCAAAGCTGTACCCATATTGTTCCACATAACCCTTATTTACCAGATTTTGCATGTTCGAATTTTGGAAGGATAGGGGAATTATGAAAGATACGAGTTTTTGCATGGGCGGTTGCGTCAATCTGCACTTGACCTAGCCTTCCCAGGGTAATTGGGTACGACAATTTTTGTACGACATACAGCCCAAACGAGTATCGGAGTACTTTCCCTGCGACAAAACTGACCCGCTGACCAACTTGGAGGTAAGCCTCCGAGGGATAACGGTTTTTGATATTGAAATAGTGTCTTCAGGTCAAACCTCCTGAAACCAGTGACCAATTGACTGAGTTTTCTCCCCTATTCCGTCGCAGGCGACGACGAATCGTCAAAACTTTTGACAACGCTTTCGTTTTTTTAATAGCTTATTTAGTAAGTTAAAAAAATAGGTTAATGTCCATTTTTTTTCTCCAGGAGGTCGTGTTATGGGGGATTAAAAACGTGCACAACAATAACGATTAGGTTTTAATCCTCGTTGGGTGCATAAGCGACGTAAACGTTACGCGTAACCGTGACGTTGTCGTGAGGGGCATGTCGGTACCGCGATTGCGCAAACTTGGCAAGTGCGGTGCACTGCCAATGTCAAGGAGACGCGACGTCATACGTCGATGGCGTTCGTTGATTGGCTCGTGGCCAGTTACGTCTTGATACTACTAGAAACAAGCTTTCGTCATTGATTTCTATGTAGTGGTTGTTTACGGCCGGGGAGTAACGACACTCGCACGTAGCGCCATCTGGTGCAGTTTTCGTACGTCGCTTCGTAGGAGGTAGTAGATGGTATTTTTAGATTCCCTAAAATGTACCCACCATTTTTATCGCAGAATAACATGCACAAAACAGTTATAAATGTGCCAGTTTGTACGCGTGATGTGCCGGGTCATTCTCGATTCTAGTGCAGGCTGTTTATTTTTTGAAATTGCATTTATACAAAGCTTCCCTGCATTGCTTTACTGTGCAGGGGAGATAACTTTAACTTTCAAGGACCTATACCTAGTGTACACAATTGCCCACACGACCTTCTTAACACATCCAACACGTGTTTGCACATATTGTTTTTTAACAAATAAGGTTTTGGAAGAGTCGAAATAAGGATATAAAAACGAACAATTCGTTTAATACGAGATGGTTAAGTTTTGTTGTCAAAATGATTTACAAACAAACACACACAAAATTGTATAGCACGTGGCATTAAGGCCATCTTAACGTCATCTTGACGTCATCGACGGTAATGTCACTGCACCGTACATCTTGTAAATCTCCTATCGTCCGGATTAAGGGGGTACATTGGGGGATACGTGACGCACAAAAAGCATCACGTGACAATGAAAGTGCGTCATTTAAACCGTGTTAGGCGTTTTTTGCACTCGTGCACGTATATATGCGGATGATTTACCGTTCGGACGTTAACGATGACCAAAGTAAAACGTGATGTTTGGTTTTCGTTCATAAGCATTGGGAGGGATCCTTTAATCTCCCAATTAAAAACGTGCAGAATCTGTAAACGTATACTCACATTGTCGAATCACGGATGTATGTGTGAAGAAGCAAAGAATATCCTGCGCGGTCAGTTCCCGCAGTTGGGGTTTGTGGAGCCTAACTGCGCAGCACGTATAATAACGTCGCACTTAATAGGGAATTAGCTGCGGCCCTTTGGTATGTCCGTAGGTGTCTATCAATGATTAGACGCCATCACGCTGCACACGAGCAATGTGTTTGGCAGGTTTAACGAGAGATGGTGCAATGCATTTTTTGTTGCGAGCGTCTGATAGTTAACTAACGGGCCGCTAATTAGTAAACCCGCACGAAAACAAGGACCGAAATGGAAAAAGGATGAGTTGAAGGTGCCAGAATCACGAGATGTGGAAAAGGGATGCTGAATCTGTTCGACCCCGGGGTGACCGTATAGGTCGTTGCCGGTGAAATGTCCCTCAAAAGTCGTCAAGGACCCGCTGGTTTCCCTGTCGTCTAACCCGGGCTCGCATTGGGCCACAACTCGCTCATTTCCGCGTTCGGTGTCATTGACCTAGGCTGGAGCACATCGGCGTATCACTCCGCCACCTGCAAATAGTCCCTCCGTAAAGTATCGTTATTGACGGTTCGGACCCGCTTTACGATGGACCCAAGACGTGTTTCTGTCCGTCTCTAGGATAGCTATCCACAATAGGGACCTTTGCTCGGATTAACTCGAGTACCACGAGCATCTGATAACGATGCCGCGGTTGACCCACATTCGAGATCTGCTGTATGGTAAACGGGACCCAATCCTTCATGCCCGCTTGTACCAACTCTCTATATTAAAGAGGATGGTGCTTTATGATGGCGAATTTCCACATAAGTAATATCGTTTGGCAATATGTAAAAATCTTAATGCCCCTTTTGATATACATTAATTTTGCACACAAAAAATGCATTCATTAGAATCCATCATTTAAAGACCCAGTCAGTCACTGCTTGCATGAGATGAAATTTGAGGCATACATTTTTGTCGGTTCATCGTACTTGATGGAAAAATATATTTAGTCATTAAATGCATCATCGTCGAGCTATAGTTTCTGTGACATCGAATTGTTATGCTAAGCGGCGTCTTTAGGATGCAGTTATCCGTGGTATTGCCACAACCAGTTAACTTTTAACGGAACATTAAATTGTGAATGAACATTTGACGGATTTTTATAGAATATAAGGGATGTGGGGGAAAACATAGGTTATTGATCCGTATTTCTTCTCAAAATTATAATGTGTATAAAAACAAGATGGCGAAAGATAAAGAGAACAAAACTTTGGGATTAATCATCCACAGGCGGTGTTAAAATAATAATTTTCTTATTTAGCTGTTCTATACGTTTTTGAAAATATGGATTTGCAGTGTCCGACGACATTTTCATAAAACGTTTATTTGAAAGGTCAACACGTACCGTGTTTAACCTCAAGGGAAGTTTTGTTTTGATAAACGGTTCTCTCTGTGGATACCAGAGGGAACTATCGTCCAACGTGCCTTTTATCTTTCGCTTTGCACGTACGTTTGTATTCCGGAAACTGATTTCCATTTGCACGTTAAAGTAGGTTATTTGTTTAGCGGGATATTCGAAAATTCAGTAATGGAGATTTTCAGATGATTTATTTTTTGATTGTATTAGTTCAGACGAGAAATTAATAATGATCCAATGTGTTTCCACTCACGACACATTGGGCATGAAAAATGATGGAAAATTGCACAGTGACCCGGCAAGCCGAAAATGTGCAATTATCCGGTCTTTGCAATTACGCGGGTTCGACTGTACTATAGGCGTGACCATATGTATAATAGATGATGAAAAATGTTGAAAACTACGCATACATGTTCTTATATGTCATGTATTGGAAAACGAAAGCACACTGAACAACCGGTATGTAAAAACATCACAAATTCCATTAATCGGAAACAGTATAGTGATGGCCTTGTATTATATCATTTATATCCAATTTTATCTGACAAAAATTGTGCGAACATTGTATGTTTCGTTTAAAATATGTGTTGCAGATATGTTATCGATAAGTACGTTCACCAAATAATTTGTTTACTATTTCTGTAGCTATATAAAGTAGATTACAAAGAACAGAATTGTACATACAATACAATATGAAATGGCTCAAAAGAGTCTTCCTAATTGTTTTATTGTTTTGCAATTTATTTTAGTTTACTTTAAAATTCATATAAGAGCATATTTCAGTTCATCCTCAGTATGTACGACTATGCATGACTCATATTTTGTATCATATATTTGATATAAATGACGATAATGTTATATCACCTATCATAAACACGATAACGATAATTGCACAGGTCGAATTTATGCACTAGTTTTACCTATGGTATATGGCAAATCTCGCATCATTCTGGAAATTGCAATGGAAACGGCTCATCCCGGAAACCGTCCTTTAAGCAAGGACGAGTTTTTGGTGGCAGTTAGGAAGCTCTTGCTGGACAATGGCTGGAGACGGCTGTTTACAGAAAACTTGAGTCTGTCCAGGTGTCTGGACGACATATTGGAAAGTCTGCACCGTGACTTCCAGCCATTGGAGAACGGCTCGTGGCAAGCTTCTCCCAAGTGGACCTACCTTTTCCGTTGGACTTGTTGCCCTCTGGACGGCATACGTGCAGTGGTCCTCGCTAATAGGCCCTTAGACAAAAACCTGTACAGCTTCGAAAGCACCGGCTTCGCCTTGGGTTGCAAACCCAAGGCGGCAGGGGCGATTTTCGATCTCTCCAGGAACCCGGCAGTAGTCAACTTTCTAAAGATCCTTTGCCAAGCGATGGAGATCCCATTCGACAAAACCGGAATGGGCGACAGATTCCGAGCAGGGTTTAACCCGGCAGCCCTTTCGCGGAAGGGCATCCTCTTCCTCAATGTGGCTCTTACAATGGGCCCTGGGCGAGTGCACGACGTGGATCGGTGGTGGCCGTTCTCTGAAGAAGTCCTAAGGATCGTGAGCAATAGGGCAATCGACGATGTACCGATCATTCAGCTGTACCGCAACGACCAGCTGGACCATTTTATGGAATGGGAAGAGCGGCGAGGTCAGAGGTTGGTGTTGGTCGGACCAAGACCCTGGGCGGGAAAACAACACGTGGCCTTCTTCAGCCCCGGGGATGTGGTCATCCACGCAGAAGCCTTAAGACGATGCACCTACCAGGCCCTGGACGTAGCTAAGAGACAGTTAGAGGACGATGCACGTCGGCCGAATGGCGCTACAGAACGGCTGTGGCTGGAGTACATGCGGCTAGAGAGAAGGCTGGAGCCAATTCAGTGGCTGGAGGAATGGATTAGGACAGGGATTTAAATACGACACATTCAAATTGCGATATTTGAAATAACAAAACTGCTGTCCAAAAACGACAGACCGTATATATAATGGATAATTTTAAGACATTTCCGATTGCTTTGCGAATTTTATTAGCTTTGATGTCGAAAAAGTTTATTATTGTATCTGAACTTTAGAACATTAGACACGATTTCGAAAACTACAAGCTACAACGATAGCGATCTAATGCATGGTGACGATGTATGACTTGCAGCCAATCAGTTTAGCACGTACACTAACACCGGTGTCATGGAAACAATGCTTTTATTTTTAATGGAGTGTCGTTTCAGTAAAGAAACGTCATAAAATTAGCGTTAAATGCTAGGTGTGATGAAAGTTTAATACTGTAGTACAGATTTCATTGCTTGTTATCGTGAATCATGTGCAACAATTCGAGTGACTTGCTTCGTGGAAATGCGTATATGTTGCTTATTTAACGTTCCATAACTATAAAGGCCTTCCAGAACTGACAACAGTGACATTGGAATCCACTCAGGCGATGTCCTTTAAAATGAGAGTATACGTCAGGGTTGTCCCAGCAATCTGTAAGAAAACGTAAAAGGTTTTATTGAAACATCGATGTATAGTATCGTTTGTCCAAAATGCGCATACCGTGAAAATGAAGCTTTTGTTGATGGCGAAAATGTTACCATAGGTCATCTTTACAGTGCTGGCGGAGCACTGGCTGAGGTACATGGTGTAGTTGATGTGTTCCTGAAACACACCAAACGAAACATTAGGTGTGCTCTGTTTTCCAATAATACTCGAGCAATACAAATAAGTATATATGAAACAAACGTTTTAGGGGCCTGAAGTAAGGCTACACACATTTTATTGAAATACTTACGGCCGAAAAGTGTTGAAGGGCTTCGTAAGGTTGTGGTGAATTCCTTAACAGAGAAGAAGTGACCTGGAAGAACCAGAAACGGATAAAATGTAGACAAGGGTCTCTCAAAAAAGGACAAATTCGACTTATATAATAGTAACAGGCGGGTTGACAAACAACTCGACTTTCTGATTGTTTGGGGCCATCAGACATGCGCTGGATATATTGCATTTTTTTTAGGTTGTGCTCTCAGTTTGATACTAACATTTTTGATATTTCTGAAACCTCATGACATCACTAGATGCAGTTTGGCCCATTAACTCCATTTTACGTTTGGGCTGGCCGTTGGTATTATTTTCTTCCTAATTAATTCAGTTTTTCAAATTTTCTTTTATCATATTGGAATGAGATTTGGTTGTGTTTTCAATTTTATCTTTATAAATGCGTGAAAGCACAACATTTTTCAAATGTATCTCGCAAAACTCGTCAAATAATGTGGGTAACTTTCTGATAATACAGCGGGACATTACTGTATACATACGTAAGCAACGATAAACTCTTTTTCAAAGTATACGTATTCACCATGGCAGTAAACATTTTTCATGTTACGATAGATGTGAGCTTTTTGATATGTCGCGGGAGGTTCACCTAACGAACTGCCCTCTCACCTTGGCATTGACGTTGGAGCAAAAGATGGTAGTCAGAACGAAGATTGCAGTCTGCTTGAGGCTCAAGAAGAGTCCGGCCAGGGTGCCCACGCTGAAGCCGGACTTTGAGTACAGTAGCACGACTGCGATTTGTTCGCTCAGCGAACTTAGCATGAACAGCGCCACAATCTCGTTGGCCTCCGCAACCAGTAGAGCGAGTCGCTCGTGGTAGAACTGGTGGCGACCAACGGTCGTCGCCGGCAGGTGACCGTCGAAGCAGGCGTCCATGATCTTGCAGGTCACCGCAGTGAAGGCGGCGCAGGCAACTACGAAGGAGTTGCCGAGGACTTCCCAGACAACTATAACGGCTTGGATACCCACGAGCAAGCCGTCGCTGTTGCCGTGCAGCACGCTCTTGAGGCGATTGGGCATCAGAGAATAATCGGCCCCAATGCACTGCACGGTGACGGCGACACCGACGAGCGTGCTGGCGACGACGGTCACGACGGCGATCCGTGACCACAGGCGGATCCTGCGGATGCAGTCGCGGCGTCTGTCCCGAGGCTGGATGGCGTCCACCGCGGCGCCGAGGTGACGCTGCAGCAGGCGGCTGCGGCGGAAGAGTGAGTAGAAGTGGCCGTAGGTGAGTGGAACCCTCAGGGTGACCAGTGCGAGTGTGACGACGATGCAGGCGTCCTGCAGGTCGAAGTCGTCCGTGAAGATCGCCACCAGTGCCGTCGTGGCGAGGCAGAGGGCACATGCGAGGACGGACACCGCCACGCCGACGGCGACCCGAAAGCGATGGATGGGCGATTCTGGGTCGTCGAAGCGAAAACCGTAGAAGCGGAAAAGGACCACAATGGACGACAGCCCAATCCTGTCGTGGACAGATTGCGGAGTTTCTGGATTGACGGAAGTGGACATGCTTTGTCAACTAATAATTGCATTCTGGTATAATCTGCGAACGATCGGCGATAGAAACGGTTGTTTTTGGAACTCCTGCAGAGTCCCGGACGCCTCAAGGTTCCCCGTAGGACGCCAGTGATGGGTGTCATATCGATGTTAGTTGCTGGAATAACTCGTTGAGCAAACACGAATTTAATTATGAAAAGTGGAAAATAATTAACCGGAAGAAGTACGGAATCGATTATTTTTCACGATGATCGTCCGGCACGATGGGTTGGGTTGGTTGGGAGATGCAACCACGCACGTTGTCAGTGACGATGACATAACTCCATGGGGTCAAACTGAACGTCTCTGATCGAGGAACATCCCCGACTTGTGTTAGGCAATTAAAGACCTTTTCACATATAGGAATTCCCATGTAGCTGCAATTTAAAAAAAGAAAAAAACACTGGTGGGTCTTACCTTTTCGTTCACTGCAGAACAGTAGACGGTGGATAGCAGAAACAACACTGTCTGCTTGACGCTCAGGAACGAACCCGCCAGACAGTGGGTGTCGTCGCCAAACTTGGAGAACAGCAACAAGATCACAATCTCCTCCACCAGAGAGCTGAGCATGAACGTGGCGATGACCTCGTTGGCCAGAACGACCAACGCGGAGAGCTTCCTGTGAAAGTGCTGTTGTTGGCCGACGAGAAGTTGCTGGGGGTCGGCGGGTATGCCAAAGGTCTCTGCCGGAGCGTCGCCGAAGAGTTGCCGGGATGCCGGGATGTAGGCGTCGAAGCAGGCTACCATCAGGCGAGACACCAAGATGGTGAAAACGGAACAGAACACGGGGAACGAGTCGGCCGTGAGGAACCAAACGGCGAAAACGATCTGGCAGGCGAACCGCAAGCCAGAGTTATCGGCGTGCTGCATCAAGTCGCCGAAGGCGGCTCTCATCCCGTGGACGATCAACGCCGCGCCGCAGAACGTCGCTAGCGTGGCGACGCCGAGCGCCATCAACGTCCAGCGACGGGCCTTGACGACGCAGTCTTGGCGTCGCCGCTGGTTGGGTACGTCGCGGATGACGTCACAGAGCGACCAGAGCAGCAGAGCCACCTTGTCGTAAAGGAGACATCCGTGGAGGATCGCGCAAGGCACGCGACCCGTAGCCAGCAAAATGGTGGCCCAGCTGCAGATCTCCCGGAAACCCAAGTCGTCCTGGCGCCGCAAACGCAAATAAAAGGCGGTCAGCGTTAGGGCCAGGGTGCAGAGCGCCACGGCGACGTGGAACCCAACGACGTACCGATTCAGCGAACCTGGACGCTGCTCCATTCGGACGCCGTAGAAGCGGAAGGCGGCGACCAACGGCCCAAAACCGGACTCCCGAAGGTCCCAGTCGTTAACTTTTTGGTCCATCCAAGTCATTTTCAAATCGTTTTTGACTTCACCATCTGGGATAATTTGCATGTTGGGAGTTGCCAAGTTTTTTGTCATCTTCTTATCTGCGTGAGACGTACGTCCAGCGTTGGCATGGGTCCGATCAATAACGGCCATTGAGTCGATTCGTAATTATTACGACATCATTAACCTAATGGTTTTTGAATGGGGGAAACACCCTTTTTCGAGCAAATATTTGGAAATGAGATGAAAGGGTGGGAAATCTATTCTACGCGTGTTAACGTGATCCGGAAATAGCCTTTTATCCTGTTTGGACCCGTTGAGTGTTTTTCCGAGGTGTTTAAAGCAATTATGCAAAACTCCTGTCGCGTTTTATATGGTAGAATGCGGATGGTTACGATTGGCGTGCATAGCGAATCGATTGAATTTGCGATTAATCGTCGATTTAACACGTGCACGTTGTTTTAATCGTACACCATCAAGTCGTTTACTTTGTTCAAAACGAACATTGCCGAAATCCAAAGTTAACTTTTGGGAACATTCGTCAAAGTTAATCACTTTTAGCAAATCTGTTGATGTTCAAGTGTTATAATTTGAATGTTGAGATGTAGTATATTAAGGTACATTTCCCGTCAGGAGTCTGAATTTAGTCCAGACTCGAAGCTTGGTGGAAAAGGTGGACTCGGTCCACATGTTTGTATTGTATTTACGCTTCAACATTCGTCGTTCCGGTAAAAAATCGACGCTTGGCGAAAAACATGTTTATGTGATTTGTGCAATGTGCAAGGTTTTTGATAATGTATTGTTAAGTTTTATTTGGCGATTTGAAAGATGTTCTGTTAAAGTCGCCATTATCTGTAATTTCGACGGTTCAAATTACGCGCGTTAGACGACTGGGGAGAAAAGTATAGATGCGCGTGCGATTCGAATTGCGCCAAACGGTATTGATGTAACGAGTGCGAAACGAAAAATAGATAAACACCATGCGAACATGGCGTCGAGCGTAGGCAGCGAGGAAGAAGAACCGTCGAACGAATCCCAAGTTTTAATTATTGGAGCCGGTCTCGCGGGTTTGTCGGCCGCGAATCAGTTGGCCAAACATGGAACGAGGGATTTCCAAATTTTGGAGGCGAGGAATCGCATCGGAGGACGCGTTATTTCGATTAACCTGGGTAGGTGCCGTGCTATATGTACTGGCGTTATCACTAAATTCCAATGCCAGAATTAGGAATGTCGTTGGTAAAAAAAGAGATAACGTGTATTTTGGTTTGAGCTGACAGATGAAAAGGAATGGCGAGCGATAAGCTGATTTGGTCGTATTTATTGCCCGTCTGGGTATCTTTCAGGCCCCCATCGCATAGAGTTGGGAGCAATGTGTATTCACGGCGTGTTGGGCAACCCGATTTACGAACTGGCCCTGGCCAACAAGTTAATTAATATTAATTTGGATAAGAAGCGACACATGGTGGCCGCCTTCACGGAACAGGGAGAGCGAGTCCCGCTGCAGATTCTACAGGTGAGGGAGGTCTGGTTTGTGATAATCAAAGCTGACGTAATCGAGTTTGGAGATTGTGTAATATTCGAACCCGTACTAAAGTTGCATTTGCGCTGCTCTCGCAACGCGGGCACGGATGGCAATTTGCGGTGGCTAGACCCCACGAGCCGAGTCCGCGGCGCGATGCCGGTCGGCGGGACCTGCGCTTTCGATTTCGACGTGCTCGAGAAGGGGGTTTTCGGTCGGTAGCGACGGTGCGGAGCCACCCACCGGGTCGCAGCCGCGGCACGTGCCGCTCGTAAAGCGGTATTTTGAAATCGAGCGTAATGGGGATCTGGACGAAGGGGTGGCGTGCAAATACTTTGTGGAGCGATTTCGTTCTGTGAAAAGTAGCGTTCACGTGTTATGTACGCATCGAATGTATGCCAAATTCAGGAGAGGTACTCTCTCCCCCCTCCTTCCTCCTCTGCGACCCTGCAGCTGTGAACGTCGTTGGTCGCCGTCGCATGACTACGAGTTAGAAAGAAAAAGGGTACGATCGGTGCAACAGAAACGGTAGCCGAAACGGCTTGCCGTTGCAGCGTTTTTTCGATACCCTTTTCAGATTGCCGATCGATGCGACACGTCGAAACGAAGTCGGTTGTAATTAGTTAGTTGTTTCCTAACCGGTAATTATTTTTTCCGGCTTGCTCACGGCGTTGCCTTTATCGCCTGCAGGAAATGTACGAGATCTACTTTTACTTTCTGAAGCGCTGCGAGGAGTTTTACCTGTGCCGCATTCCCGCGCCGGCCCACGTGCGCAGCGTGGGCGAGCATCTGGAGGCGGACATCGGAAACTACCTGCGCAGCTTGCCGCCCGAGCAGAGGCACCTGCGCCGCCAGATTTTCGACAACCTCCTGAGCCGCGAGTCTTGCATCAGCGGCTGCAACACGATGGCGGACATCGACTTGGCCGAGTTTGGCAGCTATTTCGAGCTGCCGGGCGGCAATCTGGAGATCGACAAGGGCTTCTCGTCCATCCTGGAGTGCCTGCTGATGCCCCTACCTCTGAACTGCATTCACAAGGAGCACACGGTGAAGAAGATCAGGTGGGACTTGAGAAACAAGTTTCGGGAGAAGGAGAACGGGGCGGTTTCGCCGTCGCCCGGCGCCGCTCCGGAGTCGGGAGACGTCGAACCTCCCGAGCCTCTGCTGCAGAGGGACATCGAGGTCGAGTGCGAAAACGGAAAAAAGTTCTACGCCGACCACGTGTTGGTCACGATACCCCTCGGCGTGCTGAAGGAGAAGGCCGCCGCGCTGTTCGAACCGCCGCTGCCTCAGTACAAGATGGACGCCATCGGCAGGCTGTCTTTCGGCACCGTGAACAAGATATTCTTGGAATACGAGCGGCCTTTCCTTCGCCCCGACCTCTCCGAGATTATCGTGCTCTGGGAGCACGAGCAGAACTCTGCCTCTTCCCCCGCCGCCACCTGGTATCGCAAGATCTACTCCTTTGTGAGGATCAACGAAATCATGCTGATGGCATTCATTTCGGGAGAGGAAGCGGTGTTTGCGGAAACGCTTTCCGCCGAGTGCATAGCCGACACGTGCACGGACATTCTCAGAAAGTTCCTGAAGGATCCGTACGTTCCCAAGCCGTCCAGGGTCGTCAGGTGGGTAGACTCGCTTTTCGATCGAAGCCGACGGTTACCCAAAAGTGCGGTTCGCGGTGGAGCGAAACGATTGGAACGACGCGTCGATCGGGGGCTCATTAGCGTCGGGAAAAATCGAGTCGAGCCGCCGAACCGTACTTTGGGAGCCTTAGCAGGGGTTAAGGTTAAATTAGGATCACGTTTTTTCTTCGGCGTTTAGGACCAGATGGAACAGCGAGGTGAACACTCGCGGGGCCTACACGGCGATCGCCGTCGGTTCTAGTCAAGAGGACATAGAAAATCTTGCCAAACCGATCTACAGGAATCCTGGCGATTCTAAGGTAAATATTTGACGTGCCGAATTGGCTGGGTTTGTCGTGGCGTTCTGCTCGTTACGCGTGCAGCGTTATTCGTGCTTCCGTATTTGAGTGAGTATTAGGGAATGGAAAGTCCAGTTCAATTTGTAGATTTGAAAACGAATAGAGGCGATAATTCTAGTGCAAGTTGGCACGTTTGAATCAATGCTCTCGATAATACCACCGTGGTTGCAGAGGGAATCTAAAATGTTGTTTCCCAATGACTGATCCGTTAAATCTTCAAAAAGATGTGCTCCAGTTTTCAAGATTTGAAAACTGCGCCCGTTGCCGTGCTTATATGCGGTTCGTCAAGTCGAACGACGGTAACTAGTACGCGTTTTTGACACATGGCGACGCATGCCGACTAAGAGCGTCCGAGTGGCGTTAGGACGATGTTTATTAACTCGCAATACATTTTTACAAGGCACTTGTGCCATGTACCTGTATTTCGCAATATACGAGTAAATGCGACATTTAAATACGAAGAAAACCTAAATGCTGTGCATTCTGAATAATAGAAATTCGATTAATGGAACCAACTGCAATGACGCTGTTCGAATCGTTGGGTCTCGGGAGATGGATAGATAGTGTGTGTTATTTTTGTAACCTGTTTTTTTTTCTCCGTAACGATTTGAGGGCTATAGCGGCCTTGATAATAGGCAATGAAACTTTGTAAAAATGATGGCATTTTAGGACAGTCTGTCTGTCTGTGTGTTTTACATCAACAAGCAATCCATATATGACCCAGTTTGATTTTTTTAGCACATTATTTTTTTATAGATTAACATTAATAAGGAATGATAAACTCTAAGCAATTTGGAAAATAATTGGAGCATTAATTCCAAACCTTGCACACTTTGTATTTTATTTATTTTTAGAGAAATGCTTATAAGATCTGCATTTTTTTGCTACCAATGGAAATGGGGAATGACGGACTTTAATACTGAGCCACATTATACGTTGCCACATGTGCTGTACTTTCAGTTTTTAGAAATTGTACTATAAAATGAGTTTCCGTCACGGAAATCTGTTGCAAGAAAAGATAAGGTACAGGCGCAATTGCTGTCTTATTTTGGAAATGTTAAAAAAGTGGTATGGCCCTTATGGAACATTTCCAAGAACCTCCAACGCGAATAATGTACACTTTTTGACAAAAGTGACTTTTGAGTGCCTGCTTGAGTACTTTTGAGCAGTCTTTAAAGTTACATTTGAAAAGATGGGGTAAACCACGGTGGTAAAGGAAAGCGAACACGAACGAAAAGTATTGATGCAATAATAAGCGGTCTCCACATTTGCCTTTCGCGAAAATAGGCCAAAGAACTTTAAAAGAACGTTTAACGATGGTACGGGGACATTAAAATTCGAGTTTACCTCGTTTTCAGTGGCTCGTCACACATTTTAAGTGGCGTTTCACGGCAGGCCCATTGCAACGATTTTATGAATCATTTAAAACCGAATGCAGTTAATTTTAAGGTGGCGATAAACCTTGAAATGGCGAATTTCGGAAGTATGTGCCTTTTTAATATGTTGGTAAATCTCGATGACGCAATTGCAAACTTGCAAACAAATCTATACGGTATATTGATATAATACCGTAAAATGTGGATGCTTAGGGACAGTCGCCGTTTTGCCCAGTTGGTTGTGGTGACCAATTTTCCAAATTACGGTCGTTTTTATCGTGACACCTGTTTTATGTTTGCCCTAATGTCTATAATCTCTGGAGGAAAAACCAGAATCGCTGTTGTTAAAACAGGTCAATATAGTGATTCCTATATGCCTTATTCGTGTTACTATGTAATGAGCGGGGTATGTTCTTATTGTTTGACTCTAAAAGGAGGGAAAGGTTTAAAGCTGTTGACATGCTTCTATATTTCTGTATGTCTATAAATATTTTCAGGTACATGTGGTTCTATATTTGATTCTATTTGATTAGGTCAGGTTCCAGTCGTAATTATTTAGCACAATTTCAAAAACTGGCCCAAAGTACCCACATTTTCCCGTACGAATTCCTACCCTAAATAAACTTTTCACTGCCAACACGTTATTTTAGAATTTGTGTTCTCGAGCGATTTGAAACGATGGTGTTGAAAGCTGCGTGCTCGATTGAAATGATCAGTTTTGTATAAATTGAAAAAGGGGGGATCCCTATCAAACGCTGCTAAATAAACCACAGAGCAATTGGATTTTCATCGCTTGCACTGGATTTGTCGCCCTCTTTAAGTGTTTGCTTGCTTCAGGGTCTGGACAGTCCGATTATCGGAAAAATGTCCCCAAAGACGGAAATCGAAGTTGTTTTGACGGTCGAACTGGTTTCGGAATACGTAAAAGCAGGACAACTAGACAAAACGCGACGAAAAGTTATGTTGTCGCTCGCGGCATTTCACTCTCTCCCACCGTTTTCTAAACCATTTTATAGTGAACCGGTGAACGTGCTAGAAATTCGTCATTCGTGGCCTAGTTTTGTTTTGTTCTTCAAGAAAAAAAAGGAATGACACAAAACCAATCACTTTTCCTCGACAAGCTCCTGAATTGTAGGAGGCATGCTGGAAGTGGCCATGGAATCATTGCGTGTGGTTTCTCTTTTTTTTTTACAACAATGTTCTTTTGAATTTCTTTTCACCCTAGCCTGTCTTGTTGTTTGCCGGGGAGGCGACTCACCCCACCTACTATTCCACGACGCACGGTGCGCTGCTCACCGGTCGTGCTGCTGCTCAATACCTGGTGGAGCCAGACTCTCCGAAGGAGAAGGACGCCTCCGATCTGGCAGAGCTCTCTTCCTGGATCAAAGGCATTCCACTGCAGTGATGACTTTGCTGTCGAGCACGACTAGATATAATTTGGGCCAGGGCAGAACTCTCAAAGGGCCGGTAGTCCCGCCTTGGCATGTAACAGGAATCTGTTTGAGTTCCTGCTGCGTCGAGACGCCAAAACTGACCGTGTAGACCGTGATTAAAGCTTTCTCAGTGCGCCATCAATTATAGCTTTCTTCACCCATCAAATAACTTGTTCTCGGTAATATTCGGTAAGAACATTCGTCAATGAGGCCTTTGAAACCACACGAATTTTTTTTATAGATTACCCCCTCGGCATCCCAAAAACGTTAACAAACGTAAGAAATTTCACGATTAGATGTTTAGGCGCGGTTTCGCGAATATCTAACTAATACTGCTAGGCAGTGGCGGCTCGTATCTAAAATTAGTGGGAGGGTTGGAACTGTGAGGCGCACAGTTCCATACAAAGATTTTTGTATAAACTGGGGGATGGCTACTAGTTATGTTTATAGAGATAATTAAAGAAAAAAAATTATCGGTAATACGAAGTGGAAATAGGGGGTGCTGCAGTTCCATAGTGCCTGCACGCGAACCGCCACTGCTGCTAGGAGATGTTATTTGATGGGCCAAGGTATTCGTTGTTGTTTTATGTATCAGCCATCGACAAAAGCTAAAACGCGCGTTTTTATCCAGTTGTGCGATTTTTGCTAAAGTGTAAACGCTTCATTTGCAGCGTTAATGCCTGAAATGTTTCAAAGGTTAGTTTTCTCCCCGTCCTTGTTGTTGAAATAGGTCGGCTATTATAGCGTTTTGATTTTTAAATTGTGTTACTGGCGATGACAAAACTTTTCCATAAAAGTGTATCAGTGGCACTGAAGAGTAGAGGGGGAACAATTTCTGTTAGCCATTAAAACAAACCAGTTTCAATGCCTCTTGGAAAACGTGTTGATTTGGTATGCATCCCACAAGGTTGTTTTTGGAATAGTCGCTAAAATTGCGTTACCAATGGACGCTGTTTTTTTGTTTTTTTCTAATGACGCCATCTGCCAATCAATATTGAAGCTTTTCATTAATCATTCGTCAGTGCATGCTGTGACGATTTATTGGCAAAAACCTCGTTATTACTTGTTTGAGGACTTGTGTCGAGGCTCTAGGGAGGTGTGTTGAAGCCCTGTTTGAATCTTCCTATCCGGCTTTCCATATCTATTTTGATAATACAGTGGTACCTCGAGATACGAGTGCCCTGACATACGAGCGAAATTTTGCTTTGAAATACGAGCAACATTTGAGATACGAGTATGTTCTCGAGAATATTTCTTCACTCCGTAAAATCCATAATATAGCTGGATAGGCCCTACTATCAAACAATTTACTAAAAATGAAAATTGATGAACGAATGTTAGGGCACTCGTAAAACTATATGTATACATCCTTAAAAGATCAAATGA
>JAUJYV010000462.1:0-41590 GCA_033995625.1 Ophyiulus pilosus
CGTATTTCCGCAAAAATACCGACTTCCGCCGTTCAAGTGGTTGAGCGTCGGTCGTCTCATTGTGTATTAGGCATGACACGCAATCGCTTTAGTAGCTTAAAGTGTCCGGACACAGTCACGTGTCCCACTGTCAAGAATGGCTTCAATAGGAACAGGTTCAAACTGAAATTTCCAACACAGATCATAGTCTTGGTAACAGCTAATGCATTTACTTGCCTGTTTAGCTAAATTCTGGTTTACATAATACTGGTTTCTTAAGCCGATTGGAGAACATAAACATGTGCGGATACAATAATTTAGCCAAGTAGTTTTGTAAAGTAATTTAGTTTTTGCTGCAACCTGTTGACCCGACATGCGGAGTGAGGAATGTAATTACAGTACTGCTAAAAAAACTTCGAAACACAACCATTGCAATTGTTTGAAACTAGTGGTTTAACGCAGAGGAAAAAATGCGATTGAAAACGTTAAAAATGGGTGTCATATACGCGAATACTACCGAATGGATGTTACATATTCAAAAGAATAATGGTCACAATTGAAGTCTTTTGCAATAGTGCTCGTTTACAAAAAAACAAAAACATCAGCAACAATCACCGCTATGAATTTCAAAAATTTCAATAAAAGTGCACATCAAAAATATGCTTCGTAATTTCAGATTTATTCAAAATTACATTGTAACTTGTTCACGGAAATGATGTTATGAAAGCATACGACAAATGAACAAAAGTAATACGCATTTTAAATTATTTCAAGGCTGCTACAATCGTCCCATTATTACCTATCGAGTCTTCCATAGCACATTAAAAGCAAACAACAATAAAATACCATCCTTTGGTTTCTTAATCATAATCCGCTTAATTGCATATGTCGCAATTTGGTAATACTTTTCCTGTGTCAATCATTAAAAATCAAAACAATGACCATATTGTGCATGGGGTATTTTTGATATACATTTAACTGTTATTTTTCGTATTTTTATACAGTACGAAAAATAATGATTACATTTAATTTGCATATGCTCAGAGAAATGACATCGTGATACATTATGCAATTGACATGTTGGACTAAAATATGTTGACGTGCTTATGTTGCTTCTTCTCTTACACTGCTCGTTCAGTTAGGAAAATAATGTAAAAATTAATCGAAATACATGCAGTGTCACATACAGGCGACAACACATACATATGTCGATGAAGAAATAGCTTATACAACTCAACAGTATATACTGTAATTAAATTCCTCAATCTGCATGCCGAGTTGTCATTTATTTTTAATATAAGTAAAGGTAATGCAATAATTACAACAGTAGAGTCATCTATAAAATCTGTAAACTAAGTCACTACATTCCGGATAATGAGAACCCCTATTTTCGAATGGTGTTCAATTTTTCCATTTTACTGCAAATTGCTGTAACAAGTGTTTTACACTTGCCAATGTAGAAAGTCGATTTTTGTTTTTGATTGATTGTACTTTGCATTTTTTTTACATTTCTTCCTGCGATATACTCTGAAGAATGATATATGAAGGTCTGTAATTAAAATTCCAGTTGGGTTGCAGAGTAGTTTTTAATTAATATTTTAGTCTTTCTAAAGAGGCTATTCACATGGAAATTTCGTTGAAATTGCTTTTCCCCGGCGTCAGTGCATCATCGACGCCATTATATACTTGCAAAATGGCACTCGCCATCGTTAATAATCCCGGTAAGAAAAAGTCAGGTACCCGATTTATGCATTACATCATCAACAACAACAAAACCCTCATTTGCATTTGCACGAGATGCGTGTCTAGTATAGCTCGCCACAAACTATATATAACCTCGAATTCATGAATACATGCATTAAGTGCATCATTTTTTAACCGGGTTAAAAAATTGCCTCAGTTTTCTAATCTATTTTAAACTTCATTGGATTATCCCATTAATCTAAACATGAATATACTTACTATAAGGGGATCACACAATTAAGTCTAGCTGATTAAAAAAAACGAAATAGAATAACATCGGTTGAAATATGCGAGTTTATGAAGAGAGCGCATGCGCACATGTTCAATTTTTAATTGGCTAAAATTAATTGCGAGACCACCTCTTATATTCTAGACGTTTTATGTGATGATAAAACAATTTATGAATATACCTGTACATTTTAGTAAAACATTTTATCATCAGCTTTACAGTTAATATCATTCCTGAACTTCAGATTTTTCAACAGTCAAAACGAGAGGCTATAGATCGATGACTCTCCCTGAAAAATGTTCTTTAAGGCTGTCCGAATTGTGATATTAGTACACCAAGCACGTATACATGTTATAACACCGATAACGAAACAATAACAAAGTACGGTTATCTTTTGAAAAATTGCACCCTTCCCCCTTCAAATATGGGACCTGGGCACCCACTTAGGCAAGACCTAGTAACAAACACTCATCACAAACTGCCATTTTTTAAAAAATCGTAATTATAACTGACAAGCAACATACATAAGTTATTTTTCATATCCAGTGTTTTATCCACTGAACGGTATAATTATCAACAATATTAATTATCTACTGAATGGTCAGAACAATATTATTTATCCACTGAATGCCCATACCAAATATGTGGAATCAATTTCGAGTTTCCATACATATATGGGCCACATAAACCATGTAGGAATGCTGAACATACAGTACAGTCGAACCCGCGTAATCGCACACCGCTTAATTGCACAGACCGGATAATTGCATATATTCTTCATGCCCTTGAACTTTTTCCCTATGTTTTGTACATGATGTGAATCCGGATAATTGCACACACAGGATAAATGCATATATTTTACAAGCCCCATGTGCAACTTTTGTGTGAAACTGTGACCGGATAATTGCATAAACCGGTTAATTGCACATTTCCGGCTATTTTGATATTAAGAGAGGTAGTGACTTTTGGACTACCATGCATATTTTCAATCTTTAATGTATCACCTTGAAAAATTGAATCTAATAAATGTTTCCCATAGCTAATCTAGTCATTTGAAGGATTTTAGCAACAAATTGAGTCCCTTTTTCAGTGTGCCGTGACAATTTGAGCCCTTGTTTAGTGTGCCAAAAACTCACCAAAATTATTTTCTTCTATACAGGTACAAGCCGGTGGCACAAGACAACGGAAGTCCAACCAGCAAGCAGTCGCAGCACTCTGTCCCCCTGTCCACAGGTCTGAGCAACGGGAGTAACGGCCGACGAAAGGGCTTCTTTCAGGCGGGCAGAAGAATGGTGCTGATGAAGAAGGGCTGCAGCGGGGGGCGCTGCTGCATGTGCGTGCGCTCCAACCTGCTGACCATCTTGACCATGGCGTCGGTGCTTGGCGGCATCGGTCTTGGGTTGATCCTTCGGACGCGGGAGGCGCCATGGACGGAACGTGAGATCATGTACGTCACGTTCCCTGGCGACCTGTTCCTGCGCATGCTCAAGTGTCTCATCCTGCCGCTCATCGTGTCCAGCATGGTGGCAGCTCTGGGTGGCCTGGACCTACAGCTGTCGGGTCGTATTGGCGTCCGTGCCATGGCCTATTACATGGGCACAACCTTCTGCGCTGTCGTTTTGGGCATCATCCTCGTATGTGCCATCCACCCTGGAGCTGGTAACCCCGACGAGATAGCCCGTGCTGGTGACGCCCGCAATGTCACAACCGTCGATACCCTTCTGGACTTGGTCAGGTGAGGCTTGGAAGTGTGACTGCTGTCGGTCAGTTTATAGAGGAACGCTGTTAGTTTCACACTAATTCATTCATTGGTTCTTTGTTTTCCAGAAACATGTTTCCTCCTAACATCGTCGAGGCCTGCATTAGCCAGGTAAGGACCTTTCTGCCACTGACAGTGTCTTAGCAATAAAATACTATGTATATTTCATAGAAATATGATATCGTGTTAGTGAATAAAACGGGTGTTTTCCAAAGTAAAATTGCAAGAAAAAAGTATTGCTTTTAAAAAGTTCCCCGCATATTATGGAATTTATAACGTTTATTTGACACACTTCCGTTTTTCCTTCAATTTGACACTGAACGGAGACGGAACTAGCAAGTAATTGGTGTTATGTAAACGGACCTTTCAACTGAAATTCAAGGGTCCAACAGGTGTATTAATCACTTATATTTGGATATTATTGCACCATTTCAACATTCAAGTATTTTACAATCTTTTTTTCAATTCACGGTACACTAAACAAGGATAAAATTGTTTAGGGCACATAAACAGTATTTAAGATTTTATCTCAAAAATTTCAAACACTACGCTAGTTGAATTAAATTTCTGTAGTATTTAGTGAAATACAACTATAAAAGTGTCTCCTAGGCTGCATAAATCTAACCTTAGTATGTTTTTTAAATTACAAAATGAGTCTATTCTCAACCAATATTCTCACCTATATGCATATTCATATATAAACATTTTGTTCCATTAAAGTATCGAACCTTACTGCTCGACCCTGCCTTAAATCCAAAGCCACCAAACAAC
Organism: Ophyiulus pilosus; assembly: GCA_033995625.1. NCBI lineage: Eukaryota > Metazoa > Arthropoda > Diplopoda > Julida > Julidae > Ophyiulus > Ophyiulus pilosus. The sequence continues at coordinate 4,482 of JAUJYV010000462.1, forward strand.
AGTAGTGAGAACGACACAGATATATTTGACGTAACGACAGAATGGCCGCTGGATCTAAACTTCACCGATGAAAATGCCACTGTAACGGATCCCAGTGCGGGTATGTCAGCCACCAAGTCTTCAGTCTTGCACATTTTAAGAAACAGACAGTGTACTGTCTTCTGAAAAATCACACCTGGGTGTGTCTTGTTTTTAGAACTCTACAGTTGGAAAATAGTTGGAGAGAACACGGAAGGAATGAACATCTTGGGTCTGGTCGTTTTCGCCATCGTTTTGGGCATCACCATCGGTTACATGAGGGAGAAGGGAAAACCCTTGTTGGACTTCTTCCATGCCCTCGAAGAAGCCATGATGATCATCACTGGCTGTATCATTTGGTAATTTCCTTCGTATCAGATCTTTGCATAAAAACTTTCTAATTAGAAACTTTCCAAATCTTTCAAATTAGAGAAATTTAAACAAAACGTTATCACAAACAAAAGTTGTTTGGCGACACCCTAAAGCCATTCAGGAAAGCATGTTTGCTTTTGACAAAAAGTGTAAAGGGGTCCTACAAAACAGGTGCCCCACAACCTTCTTAACAAACCCAACTTGCCTAAATGCAATTTAAAAATGAAACAGCCGACATTGAATATGAGTAATCACCAGATATTTCAAAAGTCATTTATAGTCAAGATTTAGCCATTATTTGTATTTACTGCACGTCCTAATTTCAACATTAGTTTGGCTGATACATTTTCAAGAACTTGAAGATACAATTTGATCTCAGTGCAATGTTTCTCGAATATCTGAGCTTGACCAGAGTTTTTTTCCATCTTCACCCAGGCTGTCTCCCCTGGGCATCCTGTTTCTGGTGGGCGGTAAAATCCTGGAGATGGACACCTTTTCGGTGATCATCGGTCAGCTGGGCATGTATTTCCTGACCGTAATGGTTGGACTGTTCATCCACGGCTTCATAGTCATCCCACTCATCTACTCAGTGATCACTTGGAAAGCGCCATTTCGGTTCATCATTAACTTATTCGAAGCGCTCATCACAGCCTTCGGGACGGCGTCCAGGTGAGAACCACATTCCAATGGGGCGCCACATTTTCCACCATTACTTCCACGGCTAATGGGCATTCGGCTCTTTATCCTATTACAGTTCTGCGACTTTGCCAGTAACCATCCGTTGCCTGGAGGAGAAGAATGGCGTGGACCGTCGTGTGGCCCGCTTTGTGCTGCCTATCGGAGCCACCATCAACATGGATGGCACGGCTCTGTACGAAGCCGTAGCTGCCCTGTTCATTGCACAGGTGCGACAGGTGCCATTGGACGTGGGAAAAATCATCGCCGTCAGGTTGGTGCTCCAAAAACGTATTTTTATTTTGCGCAATGTTGGCGTTACGAAGTGATGAGCAACTTCCTGTGCTCTTTTCAGCATCACGGCCACTGCTGCCAGCATCGGGGCTGCAGGAATTCCACAAGCAGGCTTGGTCACCATGGTCATGGTTCTGAATGCCGTCGGGCTACCTGCTGAAGACGTCACCCTTATCATCGTTGTGGACTGGATATTGTAAGTTTATTATTGCATAATAATTTGTGGGGGCTACAGTTTTCCGAGACATGTTGTAGGGCAGTGTTTTTCAACTATTTTCAACTCACAAATACACTAAACTAGGCATAAAATTTTCTTGGCACACCTGTAAAAAACCCGCGGGTATACAAGGAACTAAATTGCCAATCCAGTGACATGAAGGGGAAATTATCGTTACTGTTTAAAGCAACGTTTTGGTCTATCAACAAAAACCTCAATCCCCTCATAGATCTCCTCTCCTCGTAGTATTAGAGAGTTTGAGCCAGCTAACGTTAACGAAACGATAACGGTAACGAAAAACAGCGTGGGCGGTCAGGAATGTCAGGGAATATCCTATGCAAAGCATGGCATTCCAATTCCATTCCGGGCCGCCCGCGCTGTTTCTCGTTATCGTTTCGTTAACGTTAGCTGGCTCAAACTCTCTATTATACGTAAAACCCCATTCCGAAATATCAAAAAGGCCAAATCTCCCAAATCCCCAATCTCCCAAAATTTCATGAAATGCGCAAGCAGATTCCTGTACAAAGTGTTATTTCCACAGTTAATATGCTTAAGGAAGTGAAGGGACCATAACCCAAACCCCATCCAGCCACATAAAAAGGTCATTTTCGTTACTTTATAAAGCCTCATGAAATGTCATAAAATGTGTGAAATGTCATGTATAAAGAAGGTAAGAGAATTCTAGCTAAAATAAAATTAGTCTTCCATCCCCCCAAACTTCCACTGCACACCGCACCGGTTGAAAGACACTGTCTGATGGTAAAATAAAGGTTTTTTAACAAGTTCTGTCTTTTGTGACACAGGGACCGTTTCCGAACTCTGATCAACGTCTTGGGCGACTCTGTTGGTGCCGGCATCGTGAACCATATGAGCCGAGACGAGCTGATGCACTGCCCTGACCCGGAAGCAGAACTGCAGATGGACGAGGTGACGCTAAAGCACAGGAATGGCGAAGCCAATGAGATCAACAAGCGGTCGTCGACAACGGCAATGTGAATGTGCGGTGCCGAAGACACAACTACAAGACATGTGCGAAAATTAAAACGAACGTTTCGACCGACCAATATTCGAACAATACGAGTTTCAGGAAAGAGTGAGGGCAGTTCACAAAGGGCCTAGCGGTGCGCATTTCAAGGACCAAGCCGCGGCGAAGCCACGCGGAGGTCGAAATCGAAGCCAACACACATAAGCCGAGGTCATTCCAATGTAGCTCGATGACCATTTCCAAAACTGCGTGCTCATTAATCCCAATATGGCCACCATTTTTTTGAGAAAAAAACGTATATAGTAGCACATGCACGATCGCCGCTTTGCACTGGCAACTGTTATCTACTTCACATACGGCACTGGACCAAAACAGTTTCAACTTAAAATGATGACCACACCCAACTCAAACGCTATACTGGCTTCCATTTCAAACTCGAGAGTAGTCTTTTTTTAAATATTTGGACGAATAGACCTATGATACATATATATTTAATGAATCTCTATGTACCTGACCCCGCGAATCTTTTTATCCCAATTGTTCTATCCCTACAATCCTACTCCGACAAGTTTACACTCATATTTTGTTTTTTTTGCTAATTAATGTTGCGAGTAGGTTTTAATGTTGATTATTATGTAGTTTATAGATTTATGTATTATAAAATCTGTGCTGAAATATGGCCATTGTTTTTATGGTCAAAATCCTCTCGAGGAACTCCCTTAATTAATATTCAGAGGTTTCCAACAGTAAAGGCCGTACAAAGTAAAGTTTCTCCTGTTCTATGTTGATGACAAAATGTGCCTATTTTCGAAGCGGAACTGAAGGCATGATTCTTTGTTTTGTTAAAGGCAGGAAAATACGTCAAAAGTTATCTAATGACAGATGAAAACTTTGCTTTTTTATACGCACTAAACCAACTGTTCAAGTTTTGTACAGTATAAATACAGGCGACATGCACTGAACGTATCCGAGTAACCTACAAAATTAGAGCATTTTTTCCAAGTTGGAACAACGAAACATAAGAATAAAGACTCCATATTCAGATTTTTAAGTGTCTTCAAAAAGGTGGTTGAACAGCTTAGGCGGCTGGAATGCTATATGTATAGTATGGCATTCCAGCCGCCTAAGGCTGTTCAGCCACCTACGTGAAGGTACCTATTGTCGCATTACAATTATATGTTATTCATAATGCTCTTTGAATTTTGCTCAACTTTAACGCATTGAGCAAGTGTTGTCTCAGTTTTTTATTATAAATTTTACATATGCTTATACGTGTGCTTATAAATCACAAACACCACATTGTGCTCTTGAAATAGACGTGCTTACAATACTATTTTCATCGAATACGTTCTTAATTAATGATCGCCGCTATTTGTCGACATAAGCTTACATTGTAAACTTTGTATGTGCTCAGTTGTATTCCCATGACTCATTCTGAAAGTTTGAAGTCAATTTGTGCTGTAATTTACTCAGGCCAGTACCCATACCATCGCATTAAAGACCAAATTCACCAACACATTTGTCGCTTCCAAAAACAACTTGACACCAAAAATGACCCAAAATTAATTCATGTCGTCATGCAGTTTTGTGTATTGCAAATGCTGTTAGGATTGCGTACGCAGTTTCACTATAGTGTAACGATCGTCACTTTGGAATTGGGGAGGTCTAACAATTATGTACGACACAAATTCTCGCATTTTCCTTGAAAATTGTTTTTAGCAGCAGAAGAAATTATTCAATTTCGATACACACTCGCGATTAAGCTGTTTATTTCTAAATAAAAGGGTATTGAAATAAATCCTTACCGTTTTTTCAATCAATGGAATTTTCAGCTGATATTATGATCCCAACGTGGTCCTTTTCACAAGTTGGCACTGTTTGAACTCTCCGTGTCTTCAGTTAACACAAAACCGCGATTTAACACAAACTTAAAGAAAAACATGAAGAAAATCCGAATAAAGAAATAACACGTTTCACTTTTTTCTCGATACGACGCCATCTTGGATACCGCCTTTGTGTCGCTTGTCAGAAAATTCAAGCTCGCATCCCATCAACGCAAATGCTATTAAACGTCAATGTTAAAAATTCTTCAAAATTTGTATAATGTGAACTTTGTGCATAAAATTCCTTATATAAAATGACGTCATACATTTAATCTAAATATTGGAGGGAATGATGGCGACCTTGATAACTTAACAACGGCGCCATCTAATAGAAATAATATGCAACTTACAAATCAAAGCAACGCCATCTAACGAGAATTTACAACAACGAAACCAATATGTTAATCATTTATAAAGTAAGTATTAAATTTGTAAATATATTGATTACTAATCAAAATTATATAATAAATTGGATATCATCAGGTGATTTTATTATTACAGGATGTCCAGTAAGTTTTCCGCTCACCACATCAATTTTCTAGGAATTCCCCACGACCTGTAGCGCTAATTTTTTTTTAAATGTTTCTTTTGTTTTTTATAAAAGATTTTACTGTATAAAACGGAAATTTCTAAGCCACAAATAGGAAATTTAAACAGAAACGGGTGTTTGACACAATTTTAAAGCATAATTCCCAACTTTTCCAAAGGGATAGAAATTCAAGCATATTTCCCGACTTTCAAGCCGGCTTGGTTACCCTGTAATAGTACTATTATTTTATTTTAAACTTTAAATTAGGAGCACCAGAGTGCTCATTTTAAGTTATTTTACTCACAAAGAAATATCCAAACTTGTGCTAAAATATTCTGAAGCTTCCGGCAACCTAATGGAAAAAAACCCAAAAAACTTCACAGACCAGATTATAATTCAAAACTTTTATCAAATAAGTAGTTTAGCTATATAGGATACAAAGAAAAGCTAAATAAAAAAGATAATAAAACAACAAAGTATATACTCAACGAGTTATAAATGCGTGATATTGACAACAATCTGGGGGGAAAACAGCGATAGTGAATTAAAATACTAGAAATATACGTTATATTGTTTGATGGTCAGGACCTAAGTCCATTACGTAAATTCTTCGTAAATAGCTAAAAGAAAAATACGTGTGTTAGACGAAAAAACCCCAATAAATGCCTACTTGAGAAATTGAACATAACTGTCAAGTGTTAATATCTGTGAAATCCGGATTTTCTATAAATATATCACTTTTTACTATAATTTCTACCAAAGTTATCTAGATTCCAATATAAAGTCACAGATGGAAAACAAAATGACAGAATATAGAATTTCTTAGAGGGACTTGTAGAGGGATCCTTACCTTCTGACATGCCATCATCATAGATCTCGCTTAATGAGCTGAAATAATTTTTTTGAAAAATTGGTCAGTAAAAATTAATTTAATCAAAAAGGGAATGTAGAGAGGATATATTCCAAACCAAATGCAACCACGTTAAAATACCCGATACTACGGGTATGTTTTGTACAGTATAACGGGATTCATATTTGAGTTAATTGGGTACGTCCAAGTTTTTGAAAACGTCTTTCATTCCAACTGCTTGCTGTATTTGAAAAAAAGGGATCAGTAAAACGTGAAACTTACTCGTCACCAGCATATTCATCACTGGATATCTGTGACATTGGTTTGGCTTGGGTCATCACCTGGAAAATTCCAACCTTTGCATTAAATTAATCGAAACACTGGAGTTGAAAAGGATGCTTGAGATTCAATAAATAACTCAAGAATCAAAGGATTCTTAACACATCATTAATCAACCTCAGTATTCTTAACAAATAATGTGATTAGACATCGTCCAATACAAATAGTAACAGAACATTGAATAAAACAGTGCAGAGGTACTCAAACTGGATTCCGCAATATTTGTATTCAAAAATTAAGGATCTTGACTTTTAATATGTATTTTCTATTTTACTGAATTTAAGTTCTTGCAAATTATTAGTCTATGCAATTTTGGTTTATAATTCACACTAAAAATTATATTATTGCATTTGTTTTTAGATTATAGACATTAAAAAAATCAAATAACAAATACAAATTTTGATCAATATGAAATTTTGAATAAAAATATACAAATTCTCATTCATAATTTGAACTAGGGCTACACAGAAGAAAAAATCGTTATGTGAGGGATTCCGCAGAAAAATACTTTATGATCCCACGGCTAGAAGTTTGAAGACCACTAAATTTGTGTATATTGTTAACAAGCTCAAAGTTATCTTATCATTTATCTATTTTTCCCAAATCGGCTTACTTTTACTATATGCATAAGGTTCAACTTTTGTATTTGAAGTTCCAGTGAAATCTATCAACAATATCCCAATTTAACATTGCATAGTGAGAACATCCCTGGTTATCCATAATAGACAGCATAAAGTTTAAGCAAATTAATAGACCACCAACAGGAGAATAAAAAGAATGATACGATGAAGACATTCACTTAAGGTAATAAACTAAAATATGGACAAGAGACACACACTAATGAACAAATTAACAGTCAATCAAGTTCTTAATCAGAAATTTGAGCAGGCTAGCCACACGCAAGAAAGAAACTGTTGAAAAACAGCAGCATTATTAAAAGTAGCAGCGTCTTCAGGAAGGGTAAGACGTGACAGAACAAAGCAAGATTGAAAACAAACAACGGCATACTGAAAATGCCAATAACACAAAATGCACGAGGCCATTTTTATCAAATATAGCAGTAAAAAAGTAGAGAATAGACAAACCTCAGATGGTTGTCAAAGAAGTTATCCAGAATAAAGTTGGAAGGCAAATAAGAGCATACTTAGATGGAGACATTTGCGTCATAATTTATAACTTTGATTGAAAATTTAGTTTTTTTACAAATTGCGTACAATAGTTTTTCGGTCCTGAAGAGAGGTAAAAATGAAGTCATGCTGAAGGTGGAGCGGACAATGCCGCCAAAGGCAAATGCTCTCGTAAAAATTGATGACATTCCGAGTTGAAAGAATTGTATGGCAAGAATAAGGTGACAGCATACTAGAAAATTATGCATTCTCCTTCAAAATGCCTTAATTTAAGTAATTTCTAATTATCGTAGCTCAGTCCATGCTCACTTGCCTCACACAAGGGGTCAACTTGGACAACCACGACTGAAGTTTGTCTGGCAAGGGACCCTGCTTAGCAGCACGGGTTAATGCCTGCTGTTGAAGCGCGTACGGCTGCAAAATGGAAAAACCAGGCCAAAAAACACACCTTAATAAGATTCAACAGGCTCGGGATAACACAAATTCACAGTAACGTTTCAAAATAAAAATTGTACAAAAAAAAAAAATGACAACTCTCTCATTAAACTAATGAGATTTCGAATCCTGGCAATAGATGCATCGATTGCGCTCCATTTCGGCAGCAAAAATTAAAATAAATAAATGCAAGCAAAGTAAAAGCAGCAGGCATGATGCTTACATAACGAATTGAATTGGCATCTACCTCAATGTTCGTCAAATCCACATAACCCACTGAAAACGAAAAATAAGGTTGAATTTAGATAAAGTAGGTTCCTGATTAATTTAAGACGTGATGCAAAGACTTTTCTCTACCTTTTCCTTCCTCGTTTTTGACGAGCCATTTGCCAACTGGAGTATCTGAAATCCTGAGAATGGAAATGGTTTCGCCTTTACGTACTGACAGATCATCCTTCCGCCAACTCTTTGTAGCTTCTTTGATTACACCCATCTCCACAGCAACTTCACAGCCTGTTAACTGAAAAAATAATCTCGAGATTATCACATCTGTAGTGGCAAAAGTCAAACAATCTTGTTCCAATATTTTAAAAAAAAACTATATTTCCCAAACTTGGTAAATTTTAGATAAATTTTATAGGAGTTGCTACCAAAGTTTAACACTTTAGCATATTTAGTATTACGGCAGATGATTATTGGTATTGTGATTTCTAAAATTTTAGCAGCGAGCCCTAATCCAATACATGTCCAAACCTTATTTTACCAAAATATATATTTTCCATAATGGAACAGCTAGATTCAAATCGTGTCCCCTTCAATTTTTACCAAACTAACTGCCACTCATTGGTTTATATTTGGTAAAAATAATTTTAGTTAAATATTATCCGAGTTTTGTAATAAAATACAAGGCCTTTGGTCTAGGGCAAAATTTACCCTTGGGCTGGCCCTATACTTCAAAAAAGGTAAAATTTCGCAAACCTCGTTATACTACATTACTAGATAAACAGGTTATAAATTAAATCTTATCATTAGATAAGATCAGACTGTTTAATAGTCTTACTGTCCTTGACTTTGACAAAAGTGAAATTCCGAAATTCACCAGAAAAATGTTTAGATAATTTGAAATATGGCATGACTGCGCACGACAGCATGGTCTTACATTAAATTTCTTGTTTTGCTTTTCGATATCTTTCTGTCGTTTCTCGTTTTCCTTCTGCTGCTTCTTCAGCTTTCTTTCGTACTCTTTCTTTTTTCGATCTTCTTCCTTCTTTGCTGAACTGATGAGCGAACCTTGATCACTACGATGAAAAACAAAATGAAAAACCTAAGTTTTGTTTCCCAATAATCAGATTTTCATTAATTTTATATTAACTAGAGCTTAGGAATATCTAAAATTGAAATAACTCAGACCTGGGCATTGCTTCAACAGTGCCGACATCTTCGTAAAGTTCATCACAATCGTTGAACTGCATGCAAAAAAAATGTCAATTGTCTTAACACAGATTTTAAACGCAATATAAAATAATTCGCTTTCTCAAATTGGTCTCTTACTTGCTGTAAAGAGGCATCTTGATATAGTTCATCTGTAAAAGCCAACAAATGAAATAAATAAACAATAATCGTAACTAGAATCTGAGTATTTCACCAATTTCCCAAACTTTTTCCCGCACATTTTCAGTAGGTTATGGACTTGTCAATAATAAACCAGATATTTGGTACTCTGTGCCAAATTTCCTTTTCAGGTAACAGTTCAGAAATAAAGGGAAAAGTGGTTCCCATTCTGTGAGGTGAAAGATGACATACCAGCTTGTAAAGTGAATGACGTGCGTGTGCTCGATGTATTTGTGGAGATGATCGATGACGCGGTGTGAGGGCCAGTGTCATCGTACAGCTCATCTGGACTATCTAGTCCCGCCAATTCCTCCTCCTCGGTGAATTCAGGTCTATAAGGATATAGATGTCAGCATGTGCATGTGGCTCGGCAACGATATAAGGTTTGAGAAAGATAATCACATGGGGGATGATGGTCCAATAGAATCCCTTGGGTTATCTTTGTTGGACGTATTGAAAATACCGGGCCTTTGGTCGGAGATGGACGGAGCCCCAGGTGGTGGCGGAATGGGCTTGTTGGGCCGAAGGACAGGGACAGTTTGAGCTGAAAAACAGTGAAACATTGGTCATAAATCATGTTTGCATGCAAAGACCACAGATTGTGAAGTGTCCAATTATAACAACTTAGGGCAGAATGGTCCAAAACGCAATCATCGGCCACATTCAAGAAAAAAACGTTTAAGTTAAGTGTGAGCAATTAAATTTAGGAAATGAAAATTTAATTCAGTGTGCGGCCTACGGGTTTTGTGTCGAAGAGCTCTTGAGGTCCCTTTTGGTATGAAAAGTTGGACCACTCTGATCTAGGCTCAGTCAGAGAACTGGACAAGTGTCATTTGCCAAAACACGGCAAATCGAAAGATGGTCTCACCATTGTTGCTCCTGGTCGGGTTGCGTTGCGGCAGCGGTGGGGTCTGCCCTTGCTCCGGTCCGCTGTCGCTGGCGATTCTCACCTTAGGCGGTCGCTTGGGCTTGCTCGGCGGCGGCCCCAGCTGAGCCAGTGGGGGCAGGGTCTTCCGCCTCCACCTCGGGTGAGGCGCTGCCGTCGTCCTCTGCGTCTCTGCCGAAAGTTTGCGTACGGGGTGTAACAGGGCGGGGGATCCACATGCCGGGACGCGCGGTGGAGGGACAGGTGGCAGCATGGGTGGCGGCGAGCCCCCGTCCGATGAGGAGGACACTTTGGTTTTGGCATTACCCTGCTTGTTCTGCACAAACTGATGCTGTTGCTGGATCTCGCTGATAAGGGGCGACAGGTGGGACGGGTTGGGCCTCATTTTCACACCGCTCCACGGCGAGCTGGGGCCGTCATCTTGGACGTCCATGGGATCTGGGGTTGGCACCCGGGCCCCGTCAGCCTCGCCGTGGCCATTGATGTTCCTTGCGGGGCTCCTGCAGGGGCTGGACAGGAGCGGAGATTTGGCGTTGGCTCTGGATGCCACGGCTGGCTTCGGCTTTTTGCCGCCGCCGCCTTCCTGACTAGTGGCACCCCCGGCAGCCTCCTCCGCCGCCTTCTTGGCAATGGCGGAGACGACCCGGGGTGAGCTCTTCTCGTTCTTCTTTGGCGACGGAACCGGCAAGACAGCCTTCTTGGCGACGGGTGGCGACTGGTTGAACTGTTGCATGCGCTCCTTGAAGCTTGGCGTCTCGTTGGATGGCGGCTGGGTGCTCTCAGCTTTGGGAATGTTGAACTTGCGGCCGCCGGTGGCCACCGAGTTGGGCAGCAGCTCCTGTCTTGGAGCAGCGCCGTTGGTCCTGGAGCACGCTTCCTCCTTCTGGAAGCGTCTCTTGAGCTCTGCCACAGCGACACGCTGCGCCACGTTCATGGCGTTCACTTCCGCCTGCGACATTTCTTCTTCCGTTTCACCCTTGGCGTCCTATTGCCAACGACTGCAACCGTACGTCCATGACAAGGAATATCTGGAAAAGTCAACGAAAAGGATGTGATGAGGTCATCGCCAATCTAAGTTCCACAGACTTTGTCCAGACTTAATCAATAAATGGATTTGAAGAATTGTTTCTGCATCAGCTAATCTTTAAGACCCTAACAAAGTGGCTGACCAATAAAATTCATTGTAAATGTCTTCTACATCTAGACGTCAACTTTGTATTGACTTGTATTGACTGTTGCATGTCTAGCTCGGTTGATCGCTTGTTTTTCGACATATTTGCAACTTTCTGAAATTTAGCTGCAGTTTTAACATTTTTTCTAAGACCAGTTTGTCTTTAAAGGCTGCAAAGTGCCCATTCGCTGCAACTTCACTAGAAAATTGCATTCAAAGAAGCTCATTATACATTCAAATATTCAGTCGTTTGTATGAATTTTGAAGTAACCGTAAAGTTGTTAGCGGTCAACCTGCAGCTCAGATTTTTTTACAATGGAATTATTGTACAATGGAATTCCTGTAATGTCAAGACCCTTCTAATTATAATTTTTATTTAATAAACAACCCTGTCTACAAAACTTTTCCTCCTATTTAAAATTGAAAATTTTAACGTTTAATGTTTCCACGCATGCGCACCCATTACGTTTATTTAGTTGATTGGATAGTTCAATAGAGTTTGAGCCATCCAGCGTTAACGAAACGACAACGGTAACGGTAACGATAACGAGAAACAGCGCTGGCGGACTGGAATGTCAAGGACAACCCTATGCGAAGCATGGCATTCCAATGACATTCCGTACTTCCCGCGCTGTTTCTCGTTAACGTTATCGTTTCGTTAGCGTTGGATGGCTCAAACTCTCTATTGTCTGGCTCCTCCTTTTCCGCAGCTAACGTTAAGGTAAGTATAAAGACGTTGGCATGCGAAAACTGTCTACTACAGTAATTCATCCGACCAGGACCCTAACCCCCCAGTGTCCTTATATTGCTTAAAAAATAAGTAAATATGATACCAAAAAATCGTATGTTTTCATGTTGTTTTTAGTTTTAAAAAGTAAATGGAAGAACCTGAAATTTTGTATAAAAAAAAAAAGAAGTTCTGGATGAAGAATCATTACACGTGTGGGAAGAAGTTATACAGGTGAATTCATTCGTGAAATCAAAATTATAGTCAAATGTTTATATTAAGGATACGGACGTTAACTTCTTCATAAATGTGATATTAAAGATAATACACGTTAATATGAAACTTAAACACAGGCAAATCTAGCTGCAGAAAAACAAAAAAGCATTGTAGTTTTATTCCAATTTAACACCCTCTGTATTCCACTGTTTTTTCTTTATCGTTCTCAAACTTGTACGCTTCGTTTTATGCTTTTCAACCTAATGCCAAAAATATCCTTTTGCAGTTTTTTAAATCTACCCTTTATCAACCCCTTAACAAAAGAATGTTAATAGGATGCTTAATTAGGTGAAGTAATAAATAATCTTTCAAAAATGAACATAAACTGATTAGCACATCGAATTCCTTAATTGGTGACTGCTCCCATAAAAATGAAGGAAAATTTACTGCAAAAAGTCACGTTATCAAAATATAACTTATCTAAGCAATTAAACGCAGTCTTCCGAATAAACAATTAACGTGAATACGAATTTCTTGTTTGAAATTCAAGTTTGAAAATAATTGCCTCCACTTTTGGGTCTCCAAATTTAACTTGGCTACCAAAACGTGGCTTCAGAGCATGCAGCCATATAACTGAGTGGAAAAAACTATACATGAACATATGGGCCATGTGGTCCATAGTTGGCCCTTGATGGGCCATACATGTGTATGTAAGTATACATGTATGGGACCATTCAAAAAGGGCGTCCTTTGAATTAATTTAAAAATTGACCCACCCCCGTACGCCCTCGCCCTTCATGGACGTCCTTAATTTTTTTTTTTTAAAGTAGGGTGTCCAAAAAGTGTGTTGGAACATTCAAAGGCCCATCCTATCAATTTTCCAGGACCCGCCTCGTTACCAATTCCACGACGTTTTTTCCAGATTTTTCCGATTAACGGAACTTTCCTGATCTCGAAGAGAAATTCCAACATAAAATTGGTGTTTAACACAAATTTAGGTATAATTCCCGACTTTCCCGAGGTTTTATAAATCCATGTACGTTTGGGACTGCGACACATTTATTCTGGTGTCCATCCCCCCTTTAAGTGACCTGTAAAACTCAAACAGAAAATCCAAAAACTGAAAAATACTATCATTAATGAATGTCCAGAATGGCTATTACTCCCCCCTGTCCGCATAGTGTCCACGTACCAGAAGACCCCCACCCCCTCTTGAGGACGTCCTTTTTGAATGGCCCCCGTGCACATGGTCATGTGCCCAAATGTACATGCACTCATACGACCATTGATCGGCCTTACATGATACATGTACTTTTATAACCATTAAATGCATCATATGGCCATGCATGTACATATATGCCCATTGATGTATAATTTTTGGTGTATGCCATGTATAGAAAATTCCATACATGATTTTTCCACCCTGGATAGGGTCAACTTCTCAAAGCGCACAAAGTGGCCAACGTAGAGAGGTGACCGACTTACGAAGGTGTCAACTTGACAAATGTCCAATGGTTGGTTGAAACTCGGTAGAATCACCATCAGTCAGTGTTCACTTTGGTCGACCACTTCCAGTCTTGTAATTGTCAGAATCAGAACAGACCATGTAGACCACGTGTCACATGTGAAAATTGAAAGTAGTAACAGGACAGGCCCAACGTCCCTCCTTAAGCACTGGAATTCCTGTAAATAGTTGTCGTGATATCGGATGGCACGACATCACACTTCCTCCGATTTGCACATAATGGTCTCTGCAGTCGAGCGGCAATATGGTAAATCCCCTTCCTTCCCCGGGTCATTTGTCTTCGGGTATCCCTATTCGTTTTCTCCAACTGCCACTGGTTTAACGACCAGATAGTCTGGACCAAATCCCCATCTTCTGGTGCTTTCCACCCGATTTAGCATAGAATGGCATAACTGTGACGCAAAAAGACCTAATTCCAAGACCCTCGAGATGAAATTTACTGACCAAATACAGCAGAATTTCGGCTTGGAGCTGCCAGTCGTTGTTTGTATTTATAGTAAGTGTGATTCTTTCATCGTGGGAATTCAAATTCAAAAAAGCTCCCCTGCAGAGAGAAAAGGGAGGGGAATTGTGGAAGGTTCACAGAGGGTCACACACTAGCCTGAATTAATGCATCTCGGCTAATAAACCCGAGTCAAATACACGACTGAATGGTCTCACAAAAAAATCGGATGTTTACAAAAAAAAAAAGTCGGTTGAAAATTAAGTCATTGCGTACGAACGCGTCCAATGACGGATACGTGTGTTTCAAACAAAAAATAATAATACAAAGTAGATACCATCGGATATGGTACAATAGGAAATCCTTTGCTTCAGTTGCATAAAACGCATCATAGATGGCGCTGGGATTTTTAAAAAGGGATGTCCATTGCCAGAGCACTATCTCTCATTTTCCCTAGCAGCTAAGAGACTAAACAGCATGAGACATAATTGTAGGTGTCACAGATATTTTGTAATATTGCCAAAATTACTGTTATTAAAAGTTTCTTAATTGATTGAGTGGCTTCTTGTACGTTTTCTTATATAACCATCAATAGTCCTTAAATATGCCAATAGGTGCTAGGCTATTGGCACATTTTTGTGAATGAGGAACAATGGATACACTGTTGAAAAATTATAATTGATGTAAGGGGAAGTATCTATAGACAACTCATATGACATTTACACATTTATAAAACCATGCATTGTTACGTGGTTGTTAAGCAACTGTAGTGGGTTGTAAGGCGATAAACGTGACAAATGGCAACATGTGTTTAAAATATTGTTGTAGTTACTGATATGGCACATGTGCATGCTACTCAAATGGCCAATACCCTTTCTTGGCAAGTTTACGACCTATTGAATCATGGCGGCAATATAAGATGGACATTATGAGAATTATCAACAATTTTTTTGTGATAAATTAAGTAAGGATTGGGGCCATACTGAAAAAAAACTGTTTTGAAGAGAATGTTAAGTTCTACTAAAAGAGCTGAGGATTGCAATTTATAAATTTGTAATGTGAGAATTGAGTTGTGTCCGCAATATGTTGAGAAATACGAGCGCATTGTTTATGAAATAAAATTTGGATTGTTATGCTAGTACACAAGTTATGATAACAATGATAACATCAACAGTGGAGTGACCAAGAAGGCTAAAACTTATCCAACAAAAAAATGTCATATTGTATGCCAACTTTGAATATTTTCCAAAACTTTAATGTATTAACCAACTTACTATAGATAGAACAGGAATGTGAAGAAGGTATTTCTTAGAACACATTCTCAAATGTGGAATTATCGAATTAATTGGAAATTAGATATGAAATATAACTTCAAGGCAGCATTAAAACATAGGAATTACCATGATTAGTTCTTTAAATATACAAATTCCATTAAATAAACATACAATGATCTAAACACAATAGATATGAAAACAGGATACAAGTTAGGCATACTTTGAAACTAATAGAAAACTAAATCTGTTGTTCAAATAGACGCATTAAGATAGTTGGGTGAATTTTACTCATCAAGAATTTTTTTCAACCCTATCAAAACAAGTTTTTTTTGTGCTAATCCAAGCGTTTAATAAGGAACCAGTAGCAACGAACACCATATTAGTTTTCCATTTAAGCTGCTGTAATTCGTATGCGTTGCCAGGAGCCAAAGTGACATCTTGAGTCGCAATCAAAGATGGCGGCCTGTAATTAGACAACTTTTTTTTTGTTGCAATAGCAGGCTGGGCATCTTGGGAAAGAAAACGAGCTTTGCTGGTCTAGACAAGATGATTAGCACTGAAGATGGAATAATTGTCATTCTCAGAGCTATAGGTACCCTCATGCAAATGCGGGCGTTCTTATATATAAAAACAAAAATTGCGATAAAAGGAGGGCCAGAATAATGGGCCTTGTGCACGAATTATGTGCTGAGTGCGAGGCCAAAGGATGTCGCCTCTCCACTTTCATTTTCTTGTTTCAGCTATCAAGTAGTCATCAAGATTAAGTCGATCCACATCCATTCTTTTTCGTTCTTGTTAATTTTAATTAAAACGTACTGCGCCGAATGGAATAACAGGAAAATTAGCCACATCCTGTTTTGGCAACGTCCTTTCGTTGTAATCTGCATGTGACTTTCGTCTAATTCTAGAAAGGAAAAATGAGGCCTAGATTTAATGAGAAACGACAGATCTGGACGAAACCTTAAAGCTAGGGCTTTTCAGAAAAGGATGTCCGCACGTAAGAGGAACAAGCAGCCATCTGATTCATAGAGTAATTTCTTTTTCTTAATACGTTTTTTGACGTACGACTATACGTATTTGTTTTCGGTATTAATGTGCAAGTTCAGCAACGGCGGTGAAACGGAAGTGCAACGGCTAACGGCTGCGAATCGGCTTACAAGGAGGAGTAACGGCTTACAAAAACTTTCCATAAAACGTTTATCCCCATGTATTGTTTCGTGCTAACGTGCCAAATAAATAAAGTATATCTCTTAACCGTCTCTCCTGTTTAACCGGCGGTTTCTAAAATGTACAACAAAAATTGAAAATGGCCACATCGAATCACAAATCTATTTATGCAATATTATACGAAATACAATATAGTTAATAAATATTTCTAGAGGGCAGGGTGGTCCAACATTTCATTAGTAGGTAATTGTATTTTTCTAATTGTTAACAAATGTATTTTTTCCATAAACAAACGCGTACGCGTGCAGCAAGAGTAAAATTTATGTAAATAATTACATTCATAGATTACATTGTATGTTAATAAATAATCCATGTAGCTTAGGCGGTCAAAAAACCTGTGAAGGTTCACCTTCTTAAAATGTAACGAAGGAATATTGAGAAATTAAAGTTGTCAGCTCCCTGAATTTGTTGAACAACACACATGTTGTCAGAAAGTCTCCAAACAACTTGTTCGGATGTCACTCGGCATATCATCATCCTTAAGAAAAGGATTATTGACGCCATAGCCAACATTAATAAAGTAATTAACGTTTTAGAAGAAATGTCGATGGAAACGAAAAAATGTTTTAATGTGGATCTTGATAAGAATGATTATGGCCGTCCACTAATTACGGTATTTTTCAATTTTTGACTTTCTTTTTGTGTCTTAAAGGTCAGTCAAAGGTGAAAGGGACATCAGAAGAAATGTGTATTTTTAAAATGTTTTTGAGATGTAATTTTTAAAACCTCGGGAAAATCTGGTATTATGCCTAAATTTGTGTCAAACACCAATTTTATGCTGGAATTTCGATTAAATTTTAAGATGAGACCAGGGGGAAATAATAGTGACAATAAAACAAGTGTAAAACTTGAGTTTGGTCGAGTTTCATTAGTTAGCATCTCGAAATATGCAAGAAAATGAAATTTAAAACACCTTCACCTCTCCAGGACATTAAGAATGAGAAGATCATTTTATCTACCAGGAAACGGAATTCCAAGGACCATCGTTATTCTCACTGCTAACAATATATCCGTCTTTCAAACGAGGTTAATGAGGTTGAGATCCAAGCAATCCCATGATCAACTGGGGCAAAAAAGAAGCGTAAAATTGGAAATGTCCACCCAGGCTAACATCCCGGGTGAATTAAGCACTTGCATAATTGTTCTAAATAAATAAAAAGCGTGCAAATGGCACCGGAAGAGGCTGCTTTAATGTTTTTTTAATGTTATTAAGAACCACATGCATGCGTTTGTGAAATGTAACTTCTGTTTCTGCATCATGTTCTTCACCGTATCCATTACATTAGCAAGAAATACGTCGTGCTGATTGAATATTAAATAATCATACACAACTCAGTTCCAAAAAAATGTAGGGTTATTTAGAGCCATGGTATTTCCGTTGTGCAGCTCGCGTGAGACTATTATAGTGAGTGACAAAATTCAATATTCAAAACTTGCACTATGTATAGAGTTCATTCGAATAATGCAATGTTTTTCTATACCTTTTTCCGCTCATGATATACTAAACTAGGCTTAAAAATGTCGCGGCACAACGCTACAAAACACTGAAATATAAGGTAACAAACTGATAGCACTACCAAACCTCATTCCAGTACTACACAGGCAAAATTTCCATTGTTATGTGAAATCTTGTTAATTGTGGTATATCAGAAAGTTTTGAAATTTTGGGAGCATTTTGCATCTGTTGGATCTGTTTACATCGTGTAGGCAAAATTTGAGCTTAATTACTTCAATATTTTTAATACATATGTATAAATCAATAAAGAATAACGCACAGGTGAACGTTTTTTAAAAAATTAGACTCCAAATGACAGTTTTTTAAGAAATTGCGTCATACATCTTGTTCTTTTTTTTTTGCTTGAAGTAAAGAACAGCATACATTTTTATAGGAAAAATTCGCGCGTGCCTCATCACAAAATTGAAAAAATTCTGAATAACAGCTGTTTGGATCATTAAAACGGGTACTAATGACGTGAAGGTAATCAGTAGAAGACTAGCAGGTTGCAAATACAATCATTAAGCCGGTCAAATACGATGCAAGCAAAAAATGGCCGTCACCGACGTTAAAGGGCGCGGCCATTTTGAAAATACCACGATATAAACTCATACACCACAAGAAGGGGATGTTGAACCGGAATTGCTAATTAATGTACTCAAACGTTACTATTTGTTCAACAAATGTGAAACTGTAGTATTTTTTTTCGTTATCTTCGTTCCTAGAATCCTCGTTTCGTAACATTAACAAAAACAAGATGGCGGCCAAACATTTGTTCGATATTTATGTAAAAAAAAACCCGATAAGCTTGGAGTTACTGCGATCCCACCCGAGTTGTGATTACCAGAAATTGCATTTATTCGGTTGCCCCTAGACATTTATCGGATTAAGACAAATGGCAAGAAATGCGTAATGCAGTCGCACTGCAATTCATCACACGGGGATATTGTTTCCAAACGCTTCCATGACAACACCCCCAATTAGCTTGGTGAAGATGTGCGTAGACATTGGGGTTCTGCATTATCTTGATATCTTTATGAACACTATTGTTCCGGGCACTAAGTTTGCAAGTCGGAGAAACGAAGGGGAATTCCCCCTTTTCTGCATTACAGAGAAAATGTCATCTTTTGTGTTAAATTGCAGGATGCGTGGTAGCCTTCATGATCCAACCAAAGTTAATAAAACTAGAAATTTTCAAAACAAACCTCTTTCGTAAATTGTTTCAATTTTTTTTATTAGAATTTTTTTTTTGTATAGTAATCTCACGTAATGGTTGGCAATCAAGTGGAAAACTAAGGAATAAGGGTTGTTGTTCAGATAGACCCTGATCTTTACATACATGGATGTTTGAAGGGAGTTCATTGGCCAATTTGAGACCTATTCAAAATAACATTGTTTTTGAATATTAAATGGCGAATAACATGTGAGAGTCGATACATTATTTTGTGGGAAAAAAATGTAAATTATGTGCAAAAAATGGATGTAATCATATGTATTAAAGCAGTGAATAGTTATGTAAATTTGATGTGAGGGTTGAAATTTTAAAAAACCCACCTATAATTACACTACAAAGTAACTGAAAACCTAATACAGTCGAACCAGCGTAATTGCACAGACCGGATAATTGCACATATTCTCTATGTCCTGAACTATTGCCCTATGTTTTGTACATGATGTGAATCCAGATAATTGCACACACCGGATACATATTTTACAAGCCCCATGTGAAACTTTGGAATTATGACCGGATAATCGCTTAAACCGGTTAATTGCACATTTTCGGCTTGCCGGGTCACTGTGCAATTAAGCGGGTTCGACTGTACAATTTCTACATTTTTTAAATGTTAATAAAGAATTGCACACCATAGACGAAACTATTAGAAAAACTGCAGTGTCTTCACGTTTTATATTTTATTATTGCATTGTATTATTATTAAAAAATGGAAATTACTAATAAATACCATGCTTGCACAACGTATAGGCTACAAAAGGTAAGTTTTGAATTTTGGCAATGTATCCTTGTCTGGTTTTTGTACGGAGCAAGAAAAATTCTAATGTTTTTAAAAATAATACCACTTAAGGATTTTTCTATACATTAACTTTGGCCAAGTTCAGCATTTTTCACAACTACATGGATGGATTTTTGTATGGGTAAAAACAACTGAATTAGGTATTATGAGGCAGGTAAACACCTCGTAACAACCAGAGCATGAGTATACGGAACAGGGTTAAGATTGTTATCCGACGAACACATAAATAGTGAATCGGAGAAAAATAAATGCGTGCCCGGGGTCGATTTATAGAAATCAATATAAAGATTTTGTTAGTGTCAATGCCACGTTTCAGCCGACGATATCGATCTCCATGCACAAATCATCCACAAATTGTTAACCCAAGACCTAATACTAAACCGCTGTAATTCGAACACACAGCCTACAGTACATAAGTACAATGGTGATTTCGCTGCATGGTGCATGTAGAAACGCATGCATGCAAGATGTTTATTATCAATATTTTAGAAACGTGGTCGCGTGTTTGCCTATTATTAAAACCACACACCCATGAGAGTTTACTGCAGCACTGTATATTACAACCTGCTGCCAGACACTATAAAATTTTATCATAGGAACAGTTGAACACTATTCGCAGCATATGAGCATTTGCTGAGCAATATGACAAATGACGAAGATTTTTACCCACAAATAGATAAGGACACTCCTTTATTGCCTAATCTTAAGTTTTCGTGTACAACGGATGTATGCTTTTGAACGTTCCCAGTTTTGTTCATGGATTGATTCAGTCCAACAAAATGCTTTCTGGATTCTTTAAGGAACACAGCACAAATTTGCTCTTTTAACAAATTTGTTGAAAGAGAAACTGTGAAAGATACCCGTCACTCATTCTTTGGAACTTAACTAAACATGTGCTCATGGATTCACCAAGAATGTATAAACAGATGCGATGGCAAAGGCAATGTTGACATTACGAGGCTGACATTTGATGGAGATGCTACTACATAACACTGTGTTTTCAATCGATGTGCCGTGGGAGTTTGGAAGAAGATCGAAACATTTGTAGACTATTAGTGGAAAAGATATACAAGACCAAATAGCATTACCTTTCATGTGTCATAATTACGTATATACTTGAATGCATGGACATGACTGCTCATATACAGTCGAGCCCGCTTAATTGCACAACGACCCAGCAAGCCGAAAATCTGCAATTATCCGGTCACAATTTCACACAAAAGTTGCCCATGGGGCTTGCAAAATGTGCATTTTTCCGGTATGTGCAATTAAGCGGGTTCGACTGTACAGGCATATTTATTAAATGAATGGTCAAATATGAACCATGCCCATGACCATGACCATATGGCCCATCCATTTATGGGCCATATAAGTCAGGAATGTATGGCTTATCCATGGACCATGTCCAATTAAGTTACATATATACTTAATTGGCCCTTTCAGTATTTTCATAGCATGTGTGTTTTTTTCCACCCGGGCATCATAGTGTGCTTCGGCGATTTTAGTTATCTTATTCAGTGTGCCACGACAAAATGTTTTAGACCCTGTTTAATGGGCCGTGAGTTGAAATACAAAAATACTGCTACAACACAAGCCCCAAACCTATTGTGTCCATCTTCTCCAGTAGAACCCTAACTGACTACCATCATGTGCCTAAAGGTAAACATGTTCATTGTGTTTACATTTTTAGACCGTCCGAGATTTGATAGAACGTCACATCGCAAAAATCATAGATTCTGAAATTTCAGAAGACCATGTGTTGACCCTATCTGACCTTTCAGTCAAGCGGCAGCGCCTCCAAGTGGCCACAAACCCAGTTCCACGCTCATCCTGTCACCTTTTTTTTACCCCTTCTCTACCTTTGCAAATTCCTGTTGCCAGGTAGGCAAACATGCACATTTTTGTGTATCACTGCCAAGGTGAACGACTAAAAAGCGAGGAAATTCAATAGCTCATACGACGCATGGCTGCCAGGTGGAATGAATGAAAATGCTCGAGCAATTAACCTGGCCAATTCTGCATTCCTAGATTTCATCATCATCATCCTTGAAATTTTTCATGGACAATTGCGACAAGTTCACATTTTCAGTAATTGCAAATCGACCGCGTTACATGCACCAACGCGCCAGAGAGCGAAAGCATAACAATGATTTTATATATATAAATAATAAACAACCACTCTGGTTTATTTACCTTTGGTATTGCTTAAGAATGTCAAAATTTCGAATCTCAACAACCTTGGTGGAATCCTTGATCTTCATCGTTTCGCATTATAGTGTTGATCTTCATATTCGACAGAACAAGTATTTCCGATAATCTCACAACGTTGGCTCGCCGGAAAAAGCACGAACAGAAGGCTACGTATTTATCATGTCTGTTGGCCCGCACGAAACACTCTCGTTTATCACTGGCGAGCAAAAAAAAACTAGCAAAAATCGAATGGATGTGGGATTGCTTTCACTAGAACAGAATGACATCGGGCTCCGGCTACTTACGCCCTCTAGTGACTAACTTTAGAACCGCAACCTGCTCGAAAAACGCAGAATGGCACGTTAACGTTCATTGGTTGAAATTATTTCCTTTAATCTAGGAGGCGTGGCTCTTTTTTGGGATGTACAGGGCGAATCAAAGTTTCCCAGTGATACAAATTTATAAATTATGCTCATTAATCAAGCCATTACTTAATAACTAAATTAAACTCTGCCGGAAATTAAGTTTGCAGTTCTCTCCTTTCTTCAGATGCATTACTTCTAGCCTGAAGATTAGCCAAATGACTAGGAATTTTTAAATTTTGGATGTTTTCCTGTTGTCTTAAAAGCTAAACTTGACTAAATTTGGTAAAAAACTATTTAAAAAAAAAGTTAACTGGGCAATGACGTTGTTCAATAAAAGTCATCATGTGAAAATCATAGAACCTTGAAGGGCCGGGAGGTTTTTTTCTTTCATAAGGTATATATCAAGACTCGCTCATCATATTTGTTGCGATTTGGTTGTCGGCCCACACTAGTGGGGGCTTAGGTTATATATATATATATTCGATACATACGATAAACTAATGAAATTAATGCAAAACTGAAACCATGGATTTTTCCTTTATATAAAAATAAATAATAGATAAATGTAAAGTCAAAATGGGATTATAATCCTTTGCAAATTGAAAACATGGAATAACTTGACCTGAGCTCTACCCAACTTTCAAATATTTTCAAATAAACTGTTCACATTTTTAAAAAAATACATTACTACAAAATATGTCTCTACTATATTAATCGGGCTGTAAAATTCCCAGATCACTCAGATGCCTCAAGCAACTACATGCACATCTTCTGATGATTAAAAACAGTTGAAGATAGGACTACAGGAAAATTATGACGTCATAAATGGACACCACACTTAATCACAGTATAACTGGTTTCACGGTTATGCAACTCGGTGGTGAACCTATATTTTCGGCTCCATTAGGCCACTTAGGCCTATTAGGAGTGCGTTTTCCTTATGGCACTCCTATTTGGGTCATTAATTGCAGTCTGCCATAATAAAGTGCTTGGCCCTCGCCATACATTAACGTTATGTCTGCTCTTGAAACAGGGTTATTGGCTGACGAACTCTCAACTGTAACACACTTTCATCCCCCAAGCACAACAGCAAGTTTTCATAATGAAAGAAAAATACTCGTGATAAAAAAACACCGTTTTTTGTCAATTGCTTGCCCAAAGCTACAACTTGTTGCCCTTCATTGCAGCGTTCATTCTTGCCTCCTAAACGATTACCCTAAAAAAAAAAGATGCTAACTGCTGTCTGGAAAATCCAGCTGTAGCCAACTTCCGCCGATTAAACTGTTTGCCCTTGCTCAAATTCCTTTATTAAACAACAAAACGTTGAAATAAGGTTGCGGATTAAGCTATCCACAATAAACGTTGCACAAAATTAACCAACAATTGTGGTCATGGAAAAGCTGAAAACCGATTTGGATAGAATCAATGTAAATGTGTGTTGTGCGCATGCGCAAACGTACTTATGTTCACTAGGATGAAATTCATTCCGTGACCATAGATAATATATAGAACTTGCTGTCTAAAATTTAATTAACATGTTGCAATTTCATTAATTAACATACTGTGTAGCAAGTTTTACAGATTTTTTATTATAAATTGATTAACCATCACCCATATTAAAATTGGAATGTCTTTTACTTTAAAAAAAATCTAATTTCAAAGTTTTTCTTGCATGCCATCTTGGCTATCATTAATCTAACACATTAACAACAAAAAATTGCTGAATTAACATTGATAAAACATGATTTCCGGCATGCATAAGTGGTATGTGAGGATTTCAGTAACCCTATCGCACGTAACTTTGCACGTCACGTTCTTGGTTTATGTGATAATAAAACATAAACGGTTAAACATGGGGCAAAAAGTCCAAATAAAGTGCTGCAGGGCGTCGTAAAACTGTTTTAATGATTGCATTTGAGACATTTAATTATCGATCGCAAAGTTACAAATGACATTTTGGTTTCTTGTGTGTATGCAACCCTGCATAACACGAATGTATGGAAGGAAAGCCTGCTTACGTGATACACATGTATAGCACCAATTGCAAAGTCGGCAAGCTTTCCTACCATACACGTGTGCTATGTAAGGTTGCTTGCATACGAGAAACAAAAATGTTATTTGTAACTTAGCGATCGACAATTAAGTGTAAAAAATGCACTCGTTGCACTAATTTTACGATGCCCTACAACATTCTAATTTGACTTTTTTCCCTATCTTTAACGATTAATTTTTTATAAGCACATAAACCAAAAACGTGCGGTTCCGTCCAATGTTAGGGTTACTGAAATTACCACATATTACTTCCTACTGAATTGTGTAATCAGATTTTTAATTAAGTGATTACAATTTTTGGGTATTGAATCCTATATTTTAATATTTCAGAATTTACATAGTACACTTCCGGTGGTGGTGGCTCCTGTTAAGATCATGTATTCCGTTGCATTCAGTAGCTCATTCAATTGTTATGGAGGGTGGGATTAGAATAATTTCAAAGTGCTAATCAGATAATGTAAAATAGAAAAGCTTTTATAATGTTAAGCAGTCGATCTTGTTGGACATTAGATATGCATTCGTAGGGGTCTAAAGACACAGTACGACGTCAGCAAAACTATCAATTTTATGGATAATTAATGGACAAGTTTTGCATGTAAAGGTTAGGGTAGTGACAATTAGACAAGGGTCACCAAGGGGTTGGTACCAGAGTGCAACGAGGAAGTACTAGCCTCTTGAAATGTATCCAAGCCCTTCCTATAAATCACTAGTAATACAAAAACCGTGCATTTTCATGCTTTTATGTATATATCCTTTTGGTGAAGCACCTGGCAAAACGACATTAATGGAAGGACAAATGTCAGCGTGAGAATTTCCTGCATAACAATTAATCATGTTTCGAAATTATCACTCTGCAAATCCCGTTTCCGTTTCGAACAATCTGAGTTTGCTCAGTAGGTACATTTGTAAAACTTTTATCCAAGTCATCAGCATATTTATGAGAGTAAATTAATAATGAGCAATCAAAATGACCGACCCAAAAGGCAGGTGGATTTCCAACTGCCAAATAAGTCCACGGTTATTAATCTTGAACAACAATTTATAGTGTTTAAAATTACGATGATTTTTAAGAATTGCAGGTGTGTTGAACTGTATAACTTGAATTTACATCAAGCATCGTTAAAGAATTCAACTAAGTCATAATAAACATTGAATATCTGTTGCAGGTTTGTATTTGCATGTGGTAAACTGATATCACTTGCATAACTGGTCCAACACAGGGTGGTTATATACATAGGTATTTCAATCCATGCTATGTGAACATAAACATAGATATTCAATCTTTAATTTTCGTGTGTATGCTTATTTGCACAAATTTGGTGTAAAACATTTCGTTAATGTTTAGCAAATACGAGGAAGTGTATAGATATGTTTCGCTAATTTTAAATAAACATGTGGTCGTGGTTATTTAAAAAAAAATTCTAAACATTTATTTTCAATATTGATAATTTCAATGTGGGTTTCCTATTGGAAAATTTTTAGAAAATTGTATGTTTTACATACATGTGTTCTTAATATGATATTCTCCATATATCAGAGAAAACATACATGGATTTTCTGTCCATTTATGAAAGAAAACTTGGACTATAATATAAGATTATTGCTAAAAGTATTAATTTATGGCACATGCCTGATACAGTATAATATATGGACATAATGGACATTATTTATGGCTAAAATTCCCATATATAAATTATTCACCCATGTATGAGAGTTCAAATACAATTTCAACATGTTAAGTCCAAAAGTACAAATTTATGAGTTGAAAATTGCAAACAATAATATGGTGAACGCTAAACATCATATGAACGACTAAAATGTTCTACAATGGCTACATGAATCATTTTTGGACATTCATGCGGAACATTATTGATCCAAAACTTATAGAGCGGTTCTTAACCTAGAGAATTAAATTCCCATATAAATAATTTCATAAATTAAAAGAATACACAATTCAATATCTTTTTGTGTTGGCTATTTTTATAGAGATGTGTGCACTGATCAGAAAACAGTTATCGATGTGTTCTTCGACCAATTGATTAATGACGTTACGTATGATTAACGTCTGAGAACGATCCCAGACGTAGCAGGCCATTAACGGTCATTTCTGGTTTGGCGGGCTGTCGATTTGAGTTTATGAATGCGTCGAGTCATCAGACATTTCAACCATAATCTGAGAATTTTGAGGACTGGCTTTGAATTAGGTCAGTAGATAGCATCAAAGGGTACGCAATTTCAACCATTCCAACCTTCGTGAATATTTTGAAACGCATTTGCAGTATTTTTTGTTGCATGTAGTATTTTGCGAAAACGTTCTAAAAAAAACTCGTCTCACAAGTCAATTAATGTTGGGTTGCAACTAATCATCCGTCATGAAAGTATTACCAAGAGTTAGTGTGATTCAAGATATATATATATATACTTATATGCATTAGTCATTTGTTGTTTAAAAATAACTCCCACATTTATTTTTATACAAATTTGCTTCATTTCACATTTTGTACTATTTCCATATTTGCTTAATCATACAAACGATAGTTTCGAAAGTTTCAAGATACAAACTTTTAAGAAGAAATGTCCTTTACAAATTACTGTATGTTACAATATAGAACCTTTCGAAAGTTTGAGAATTGCATACATTTAATGAAATGAGTGATATCATTCTAAATGTGACAATTTCTTAATTTCGAATTTATCTAGGGAGAAAATTGCAACATTAAAATCTTTCGAACAATTGAGCTAATTTACCAAAACTTCTGATAACAGAAAATTTTGTATCATTCAAACTGTACCATATTTTAAAACAAGATGGCAGAACTCCCAGCCGTGGTTTTACACCAATTTGTTTTGTAAATCACATGTGTATGTTTTGATTAAACATTGTTATATTTCAACTTCCAATTTGGAATCGCTTGGAATTGACAAAGACGTCTCAACCTTTCGAAATCACAGCCAATGTTTGGATTTAAATACGAGTTCATGTCTCATGTCAAACACAAAAATCAACGTTTTTTTTGAATACGAGATTTATCGATTAAAAATGCAGGGTATCAACTAAAAGACATGAACCTAAATATCTAGTCAAAATCTCTACCGCTCATCAAACTACATTTTTTGTGTGTGTGGTGTTTTCTTAATTTCAACAACTGGTTTCGGCATTTCAAACAGAGGCATTGACAATGTACATATATAAAGCAAACTTGTTCAAACAGCATGATGTTGCTTTTTACATGTTATATTGAACCATCTAATTTCTTAAGATGTGGCAAATTTTTCATCTCATTCTCAACTATAGAATAACACACAAAAAAACGTGTATGGTTCAAACTTGACAGATTGGAACCAGAAGAAGAACGACTGTATTGGAATTTCCAACTCCCCGGCCGCCATTTTGAAGAACCAAGATGGCGGCCGGAAATTTTTTCCCAAAAAACTGTTGAATGCTCATCGTATTTTCACCGACAGTTTATCCTAACTTTAAAAAAAAAACTATCGAGCGGTTGTCCGTCGACGCAGGTGCCGCTCGATGCAGCATACCTCTCCGGTACGTGGAGTGCACACCACGTGCACCTCATGACCCAGTTCAACCTCCTGGAGCAAAAGCAAACGAACTAGGAAGTGCAATTGGTGGCGAGCAGGTAAAAAACGAAGGTGCGCGGAGGAACACGGGCAAAACGTCAGAGAACGAGCTTACCCCTTTCGAGACAGGTGGCAAAAGCAAGAAACCAAAAGCACCGAAAACAAGCAGAGGTTGCCGGCCTCGCCAGTGCATGTGAGGGGCGCTTCCGAACGCCCAAATCTCACCGGCCGAGGTGCACAGAAGAGCACCAGGGAGGGCCGGCCATCCACAGCATCCAATTCGAGGGCCATTTGATCCCTGACCTGACCCCCCATCAGGCATCCCGACCTCCGACTGAGGATCGCCGAGGATGCGTTCTTTCGGCAGGTGAAGATTGTTCGTGAGGATCACTACTTGGAAACACCTCTGTTGAGTCTGGTTACACAAGGTAAATTTTTACGTTTTTTACACATTTTTTTAAAGTTT
Organism: Ophyiulus pilosus; assembly: GCA_033995625.1. NCBI lineage: Eukaryota > Metazoa > Arthropoda > Diplopoda > Julida > Julidae > Ophyiulus > Ophyiulus pilosus. The sequence goes on from JAUJYV010000462.1 coordinate 33,462, forward strand.
AGGATACTGGTATTGTAAAAATGCTATCAACCAATTCCTGATTTTGAAGACATTATTTTAATGCTAACAACACTTAACTTATCTTAATCGCACGTTCGCCACTGTATTGAACTTTTTGTAGAATTTCAAGATTTTCCAGCAGTTTTTTGTTTAATTTAATGTTTAGGGTGGCCTATACTGGTAAAGCAAAAATGTTATCAGCAAATTCCTGATTTTTAAGAAATTATTCTAAAGGTAGCATTGGGGAATCCTGAAATTCGTTTAGTGAAGTGTAAAAAATATGATTTATACTGCACGAGGTAAGATAAGTTTTAAGGTTACAAATAATGTATTATAAAAACCTTAAATACCTCATGTAGAATGAAGTACGTCCTCCACGTTTTTGTAGAATTTCAAGGTGATTTTTTGTATTTATATATCGGTATTGGTTCGGAACCTCCTTAATGAATCGATCTGTTATTCAAAAACTACAAACTTTGTTTTTCCATATATCTTCCGATAAAGAAATATATGAATAAATTTGTATTTGTTAGACTACATGATGTTATCTGATTGCAATTTTACCAAACGATTAACATTTCGAGTTTCAGAAAATTTACCCCAAATTATTGTAAATTTCATTTTAAAATTTTTAGGTTTATGACATTTATTAATGCAAAGAAAAGTTAGCCCATATATACTTTAATTTATGGGTCATGATGGCTGATAAAAATTTTTTAGAACGTTTCACGTTGAATGTTTCTCAAAATTGCCACTAAGAAAATGATAGAATTTGACTTGATGGCAGTGTGTTCATGGGGTTTAAATGTTTTAAACCCTGAAATCTGTTTAGCAAAGTGTGGATTAATTGACGATTAAAAAAATATCAAGCTGGAAAGTGTATTTTACAATAATTACATAAGAATCAGCAAAATTGGTTGTTTCCTTAAAAACACATGTTGTTAATTCGTTATTTAGCTCTGACAGAATCATGCCTTTTCTTTAAAAAGCATTTAAATAGCACATCAAGTTTGTACAATCATGTCATGTATATTTCAACACATTTATCATTCAAGATAATGTTGATTCACATCATTCATTTTCATGCAAAAAAAGTTTTCATTCATGAATAATTTTAAAGTAAAAACTTGGGAAAATATGAAATTGTATTTTTCCTGAAAAGATTTATATACCACAATTGTTTGTTTGTCAAAATATGCATTAAAACCCCTGAAATATAACTGAATGCATATAATGGTTTGCAATCTTATTCTTTATCATAATTGCCATTATTTTGTCATAATTCGTACTCGTCTATGGCCAACGTAAAAAAAATCTAATTCTTTATTGACTTGAACTTCTATAAAATGGTTGATTTTGGCTATTATCCCACGAGTGTTTGTAATGGGAATAAACATATGTGCAGATAAGTACTTAAATCATTTTTCATAGATGATGTACAGTCTTATAAACAACATTTAGTGCTCGAATAAGTATTACAAAACACCATTAAATATTCAATTGTAACGCGTTTTTTCAGACCTGCAACCGTTTAAGGGGATATTAACTGTCATTTTAATCACTTCTAATGGTAGGATTTCTCTCTCCTCGTTTTTCATAGAGTGACCCAGCAACAAGTATACGCGAACGGGGGTATTACACTCTGTAAACTGGTGTTGCGTTAATGGGACAAAAGAAACCACTACTTGACACTATTCAAATTCTCGAAAACAGGAGCTAATTGCAAACATTTGGAGAAGAATGAGTTACTACCTAAAAGATTTCTCAACATTGAATAAAAGAAACGCGAATCAAATTAACAGGTGTTATCAAAAATTCGACACGTGTATTTGGCACATTCTACAAAAGAATTAATTTAACATATGCATTATCAATATAAAACGAATGAACCGTTCCCTCTTTATAAAAAATGAGAGAAAAAAAATCGAAATTAGAAAAATGACAACTTTATTGTTATACAGTCTGATGAACTCTTTTTACCCCTTAAAACCTCGCCAATTTAACAAAATCGTGCTTTCTGTATTTACTTGTGTATTTTTTATGTTTGTTAAAATAATTGCCAATAATCCATTAAAATCGTTGAGGTTTTGGAAGAAAAAAAAAAGTACCATCTAGATTTCAATTGGCTTTAAGAAGATCCATAATATAAGTCGAAAAAAATCGAATCAAATTTGTTTGAAAATTACTTAAACCAGTATTTTTCAACCGATAAGTTTTGGGGAAGGTCGAATATGTAACTTCTAAATATCATTTATAAATGGTAAATATTCTTCAAAGAGCATATTATTTCATTCAAACATGATTTTTGATTATTTCAATGCAAAAAAAAACCCAACTAGAACATCTCTCAATCAGTGTGGCCATTTTGTATACCATTTCTTGAAAAAGGATGAGTATAGTATTTGGAACGGAGTAAACTTTTATTTGCGGTTTTGACGTCAAAGTTAAGAAAAAGTTTACGAAATACAACACATACTTGTTTATGATTTCTTTCTATTAGTAAACAGATTCGACAAGATTCCCCCTTCCGTTTTCCCACATATAGACTGGGACAATTAACACCCACCATGTACACTACAATTTCGTAAAGTTCAGACGGCCATCTTGATTCAAGATGGCGCCCAAATGTTCCATGTTCCTTAGCCTATCTCACCATGTTACGAGGATATTTTTTTAGAATATTCACACTATCTTAATGCTCAAAATTATCCTTAGTCATTAATTCCGTGTCTACAGACACTGTTCGGGTTCAGCGGGCTAATAATTACGGAGAGTTTTCCTCCTCGAATCCAGTTTCATTAATTAGGTTGCATCGCCATGGCGATGGCAAGTAGCGGTTAATTTTCACACCCATTTTCCACATTCTCTTGAATTTGCATTCTCTTATCGACATCGCAGACACATTTACAAAATGTGATAAAAAAAAGGAAGTACTTTACTTCATTTGCAAGTTTAATTCACTCAAATTCGCCCACGGAGCATGAAATAAGTTTCCACTTCGAAGGTATTAACATGTTCTTGGTTGTTCTGTTTTATCAAATGATAGAACACCATCTGATTGATAACTTAATATATGGAATATATTTTCCAATTTTTACTTGAATTGGAAATTACACCTCCAAATAATCAACTTTAGTAATAAATACATGTACATACCGGTCATTTTTTCAAAATGATTTTGACTAGAATTTCCCTAGAACACAAGGAGATTATTTGTTTAAAATATTGTATCTAAAAAAATATATGAACCAATTATACAAAACATGTTCATGTTATATTTTTGAAATTATATGAATTATATGAAAGTATATAAAACAGAGAACAATTTTTAGCTGAACAAATTATACCGTTTAGAAGGAAATCAATTTTGTAGATGTAGTGTATTTTCACTCATTAAATTGGAAATAGTTTAGGTTTTACCATAAAGGATACTTCAAAAATTCGTTGCATTTTGAGTGCCATTATGAATTATTTCGTGTTTAAAAATAAATAAATCAACGAGGAGATTAAATGCAGTTTTTAAGCGGAACAAAACATTCCATTTGGAGGAAATCAATTTTATAAATTACAGAAAATTCGCTTGTTAAAATGGTAATATTATTGGAGGTTTTTGACAGGATTATCCAATATTTTTTGCTTTGGTATATTTACTAACATAAAAAAATAAATAAACACCAAAATCATTGAGGGGAAAATCAAGGTTGTAAATTGCAGGAAATTCGCTTGTTAAAATGGTAATATTTTGCTTTAGGGCCATGTTAAGAATTAAAGAAGAATGTATAGGGGGCCTACTACAGTAGTACATCCAAGAAGAGGGATGTACACCATTCTATCACTTTCACAGTATAGAATCAAGTACGTTTGGAACATGGAGTAATGAAAAATGCATCACATAGAATTTCAATTTGGATATATTTTAGAAAAATTCCCATAGGATGACTAGGCTCCAGATTCAAAAAGTTCAAAAAAACTGAACCGTGGCCAACAAAATCTTTGTATTTCTCACAGATTAATACTTAATGTTGGGGTTGGGTTACTCCCATGTCGAGAATTGAACTTTTCGAAACGTTTTCACCACAGGGACCAGTGGACCACATTTTTTGGCGAAAAATCCCAAATCTGTAAAATTTTGTCGAAAAAGACGAGAATTAAAATCACTCTGGGCGTGTAATTATTCCGCGCAATCGACTGACATAATTGTTGAAAAAAAAAAAAAAAGGGGCGATGGACAATTTTTACAGTACGTTTTTGGAGAAAAAAAAAAGAATACATGTATGCATGCAGTTGTATTCTTAGTTGAAAACATGAATGAACATAAACAATTGAACGTCACCCGGGTGTCCTCTCTTAAATTCGCAAAGTGGGCAATGTATATGAATGGTGAAAAATATTACATAAAACCAAAAACAGTTCCAGGCCACATCTGGATATTTGTCGAGGGTCGGGAGATTTCAGCCGTAAAAATCTGTTATAGGATAATGGTGAAAGCACTCGACTGTGTTCTTTAAGGACTGAAAATATTATGATCAGATGTGAACTCTTCGGATGTCCGGCAAACGGACCATAAATTTCTAACATTTCTGTGAAATGTCCAGTTACGAATGAGTGGTGAAATTCAAGATAAAAACCAATAATAGATTCTTCTGAATCAATTTTAATAAAAAAAAAATCAATTTTGTGATTGCGTTGTCATCATAACATCTCAGCCATAGTTCCGAGATAGAATTTTTTGACGTAGGACTACGTCTTTGTTTTCTGTAAAATAGAGGGTAAACGCAGCAATGGCGTGCAACTGAAGTGTAACGGCTAACGGCTGAGAATCGGCTTACGCGGCTGTGTAAGTTCTGCATTGAAATACTTTCGACCTCTTTTAGTAAAATATTGTAATCAATTTCTGAGAATACAATTGGAATACTTTATCAAATTTGCTTACTTGCACTCATAAATTTGCTTAAAGATATACTTTCTAAAAAAAACTATATCAAATAGAACCTTTGGAGGTTCAATCCTGCGGAACTTTTAGAACCTTAAGAAATGTTAAATAAACGAAACCTTCGTATATGCTCTGTATTATTTTTTTGTAACGTTTAATACGGAATCTTGTTGCAAATTTGGCCTCCAGAGAATTAAGTAGTTTATTTTGTCCTCTATGAAAAAAAAATGGGTAATGGTTATGTGGTTAGGTTTCTTTTGAAATTTCTTATCGGATTCAATCCTACGATCTACGAGTAGCTTAACGCACTAAAACGCCCTAACATCTTGACCGTTGCATATGACCTGCTATATGGGATTTGTTTATAGAGGTATGGATTTTAGGGCATTTAGGGTAACATGTAGTAAACAAGTACCCCATTACAACCATTGAACCTATACGTGTAATCAGTGACACATGTTAGGGCATTATTTAGGTCATGTGTCCAAACTACAGGTGAAAAACAGTTAAATAATGTCCTTTCAAGAACCGTTTACATTTTAAGAATGTATACTGTCACAACACCATCCTAACATTACTGTAACTGAGCGATTTTCTAAATTTCAATGTTGACGTCTCGTGTATTGAAATTTTGATGAACTCCAGTTTGTGAAAATGTCAAACACGTGACTATGACTCGAAATGTGTGATTTTCACAGTCGTGCGATCCATGTTGGAGACATCATCCCAAACTTTTAAACTATCCGAAAAATAAAAGAAAGTTAACTGTCTAGTACCTCAACTGTCCTTGAGCTGTATCCATGGGGATACCTGCACAAGGTCTTCTAACATCAGATTTTACTTTGCGAAGAAATTACTCCCGGATTCATCGTTGATAAATTATTCTCGTTTTAGCGAGAGTCCGCTTTCGGTTACGGATATCAAACGCTTTATCAACATGAAATTCAAATTTTTGCAATCATAAATACAATTAAGAATTTTCCGTCCATTGTTTTCCTTCGAGGAAGAAAAAAGCGACACCCCGATGCAAAATTCATTACAATAATCAACAATTCAGACAATTGTAAAATGGTACCGATTAAAATATCACGAGGTCGTGCATATCCGTTTTTACACGAAATGGGGGTGGTTGCATCTCGAGAAAATCTGAAACCCCGTTGATGACAAGTTTTCGGACCAAGATGGCAGCCATTAATTGATATGAACATGTGCTTTCAATATGAAAAAAATGGCAAATCCATTATAATATACTAGTAGTTTTAAATATTTAAATTTCACATCAATTTCAAATATGAAATTAGGATGAGAATGACGGATCGACACTAAGAATTGCTTTCGTTTTATCACGTGTTTTCTCTGGGGTTTTACGACGCTAAACATATCCAGGTTTTCTTCAATTATGCAGGATTTCCATTTTGATTCACTTTTTAAATTGGTTAAATCCGGACAATTATACTTCAGTTGGAACTGTTGTTGTAAATGAGTTTATGATGAAAACTAAATATGCTTGGAAAAAGTAAACAAACTGCCAGTGATAGGGTAGCGTTTTTTTCAGTGAGACTATATTTCGGGGCAGGGAAAAAAAACATACCTGTAGTCACCTTGTGAGAAATCAGATATGTGAGAAATCAGATATATGAGCAAACACAATTTTCTCTATTTATCATTCGCATATGAACACATTCACGCAATGCAAACACGAGCAGCTAACTAACTGTACGTCACATCACTTTCATACTGATGAATATTTTGGTTATATATGGCACACACAGCATATAGACATACTGTAGTATATGGTTCTAGAAATTTTCCCCATGAAAAAGCGCCACACATCTAAACCGCTCACGGAAAACTCCTCACATACGTGATTGCGCACAGAGTATAATTACCCATAGGAAAACTGCCAACTAAGTTAAACTATGCATAAGAAAATTGGAAACTTAGTTTCCCTGTGTATAGTTATTATATATGGGGGGGGGGAGGGGGTGAAAGGTAAATTTTTGAAGGAATTTCGGGAACATCCTTTTTGAATGGCCCCTAAATACATTTTCCATATAGACCCTATTTTTTTATTACGTGAAGTACATCACTTGCATGTAACTGAAAAAGTACATGTGTTGAAATAACGGTGGTTGTCTCTATACCGCTAGATTATGCCATTTGTTGAATCCCATGCAGGTAGTGTTTTGTGAAACAATTCAAACTGAAGGCGATAACGGTGGTCAAAGGCAGGATTTAGAGAGGGTGTTCTTAGTGTTAATTAGAGCAATGTTTCAGGGTCATTCTTTACATTTAAACCGCAGAATGAATGAACACATTCAGCTGAAGGGAATTCCTCGCTCTTCGAGTGTCACCTAATGCGCGTTTGCGAGTAAAGAGGACACCTGGTGACACCTATTTGCTGGCCTCATTAGCATTTAACATTAGATAAGTTTTTTCTTCTTAAAAAAAACTAACTCACGAGCAACACGATATAAACAACAACAACGTCGAAAGCATGCCTCAGAATCTGGGTTAAATGAATACAAAATCGATTGGTGAAATGAAAAAAAATATTTTTGAATAATCTCAAACAAGTATCATATTTTCATAGACAATATTAAGCAGGCTGATACTAAGTTGACACAAATGTGTTGATGTTGACAATACCGTGATTTTATTGTATGGCACTCCTATACAATGCAGTGCTGCATGGTTGGGATATTTTAAACTGGCTGGGATGTTTTAAAATGGTTGGAATATTTTAAACTGGCTGGGATGTTTTAAAATGGTTGGAATATTTTAAACTGGCTGGGATGTTTTAAAATGGTTGGGATATTTTAAACTGGTTGGGACAAACTGGCTGAGATATTTTAAACTGGTTGGGATATTTCAAACTGGTTGGGATATTTTAAACTATTTGGGATGTTTCTCTATTAAGCCATTTCTGGAATGTGACAAAACCTAAACACAGCTAACATGTGATCACAAACTCAACACTAGTAAACCATTCGCCAGTGTTTAGATGCTTGAACATGATTGGGCAGCTAAATTCTACAATTGGATGAAACCGTCAAGTATGCCACGCCTTCTCAACACACTGAGAGTACTCTACCAGACAAATGTTTGGAAATTTCCAAATTTGTGCAGCTTGAGTCCTCAAAATTGACGAATTACTCAAAAATGGTAAATGCTAGCAGAAAATAAACTAGGGAGT
>JAUJYV010000463.1:0-41395 GCA_033995625.1 Ophyiulus pilosus
TCGGGAAACGATGCAGAGGCGGGCGCCAGGTTCCGTCGTCAAGCCAACGATTCGCTGAGCAGTTACCTTTTCCAGGTGAGGGACTATTGCAAAAGTCATGCTATGTATCGTTTCCTCTGTAAAAAGCTTGTACACTTGTATTGTGTCAGTCATACAGCATAACCCCTCTTATCCGTCCCGGACCAGAGGTCCATATGTTGGTAGAACGGGTTAATCAGAAGTTTATAAATATAACAATGGTAATAAAATACACTAACCCTCGTACCACAGTTGCTCGAATCACATGAGCTTTCATGAGACCGAGCTGCATCTCAAGTCCCAGACGAGCTCAAGACAGCCAAATGTGATCCCCCTAGCAGGGTGTCATCTCAAGCTTTAGCTTAAGATTGAGATGCAGCTTAGAAGAGTACTTTTATGGTCGAAGTTTTTATGTTTGGGTTATTCTTAAATTTCTGTTTATCTAAATACTAATTAATTTAAGAGTAAAATTAGCTTAGTTTATGTAGAATGATTCCTCAATGGAATATGAATTTTATTATATATCTACAAAGTTTGGTTTTTTTTGCATTTAATTTGGATATTGTGCGATTAATGGGAGAACTATTTGGGAGATTACATTAGTGTATTACAATAGCAATAGTGTATATTGTTGTTTTATTGTATAAACAATAACGTAAAACAAAAACAAAAAAATATGGCCCTCAGGGATACCTCCTCAAGTGTGAGGCCCCTAAGCAATTGCTTGCTTTTGCTATCCGATAGCTATCCCTCTTACTGCATGGAAAATAACACGAAATTATTTGAGGAGGAAATACTAAACAGGGACTTTTCGGCTGCCCCTCGCACGTTTACGTCATAGGAAGAAAAATCAATCGACCCTTAAGAATATCGATATCGCTGAAAGCTGAGCAAAATATCGATGTGTTCGCAGTATCGATACATCGATCTCTGATTTTTCAGGTGCTTGACAGCTTCCGGCGCCAAATGACCACTGGCGTGGCCAACCTGAACATCCCGGTGCTCGACCCTCTTAAAATCGCCGATTTTAACCTGGACGAGGACACGGGGTTGACCAGCATCAGGGCGAATTTCTGCGACGTCCAGATCAGTGGTCTGCACACCTTCGTGATCAACAACTGCAGGGTGGACTTGGAGACTCTGCAGCTTGACCTCACCCTTTTGGTACCCAGCCTGCAGGTGGAAGGACGTTACGAATTGGACGGTAGGGCCGTGGTCTTGCCCCTCTCGGGGAGCGGGGCGTTTTGGGTGCTGGCCATCGAGCTCGTGGCCTCCGGGTTCGCCTTGCTTCGCATCAACTCGCAAGATCACCTCGTTTTACAGAACCTCAACTTGGACTTGGATGTGCAGAACATCGAGCTCAATTTTGACAATCTGCTCGGAGGTGGGGCTATTGGTGGCGTCGCCAACAATGTAGCTAGCGCACTCAGCAAGGGAACGTTCGACAGGGTCAAGCCCAGGATCCTTGCCAACTTGGAGTCGGCCCTGAGGAGCAAGCTGAACGACGAATTGCGCCACTTCGATGCCATCAAACTAATCCAAGGAGGGTTGCACTGTCCTATGGACCGTGTCTCGAATGCAAACATGTACATGGACCAAGTCCTCGACAAGGCTCGGGACCAAATTAAACAGAGGTGAGTAAATCATGTCAAAGGTAGGTTGTGAGAGCTAATTGGTAACATGTTGGGGTTATTTAACTGCCTCAATATGTATTCATTGGGCCACTGGGATTCTCTCAACTGACCAATTAGTATACCTCGATCAGCAGACTGTATGGTCATCATCATCACTGGTATATAGTCAATAATTAACAGCCGAAATATTGATAAAAACTCAAATTTATTTGCAATTATACTTTAAAAATTTATAATTCTGCAATTTAAAAATAATTGCATGTTGATATAAATCTTCTGATGAATTTAATAATCTTTTCCATTTTCGTTGTGCTACTATGCATTAATACAAATTGATTGTCTAAAATACAATCATGCCATTTTAGATTGTATTCGTATATTAATTTTACATCAATGTTGGCATTTTTTTAGAATGTTCGAAGGGATATAGGCCACGTTTTATTTGAATTGAATTTGATTTTGCTTGTCCTGTTTTGTTTCACTCACAGTGGTCTAGACCCATTGGCATTGCCGGACACTGACATGTTTTCGGAAGGACAACTTTTGGGTCTTTCTACCGTTTACCGCTCTGGTGATGGTGATTTAACTTTTTCTGCTCAAGCTGTAACTCTCGATGCCCACTTGGGGTTTGTAGACCTTAGAGCCACTTATAGATGGAGCAAAAGGTGAGTGGAAAAGTTTGTGGTATTTACCTGAGACATTCAAACTTGTCAATCTTTGGAATGATTGATTTGGTATGTGAGCCATTTTTTGCCTGAAGCATGTTTCCCATTTGCACACTCTTCACCTTTACATTTTTTTGGGGCACGTATATTAACAAATTTCATGCAAACAGAAAATATTATTCTTTCCTGCATGATTTATTCTCAATTATGAAAAATGAATCTTTACCTCCTTCTGTATTTCAAGGGTATTATTGCATCTAAATGGCCGTGTCGGGGCCAGGGTGCGCGACGTGTCTATATTTATACGTATACGTCAACCCACCACTCCAGGATCTAATCCAATAATGGAAAGCTTTGAAATCGAACACCTCGGTCGCATATCTTTAGACTTGTCTGGATTAGGACCCATCAGTTGGGTGGTCAAGAAAATAGCAAGTCTGGTGTCGAATCTGATGCGGCGAAGGATCGCTGAACGGCTGCAAGGTCCAGTTAGACAGATTATAGAAAACAATTTGCACAGCGTGAGCATACCGTTTGGATAGACGAATGGTGGAAATAAATGGCGGATATGCCTGAGACCAGCATAAGTATCTAAGGAACACATTCCTACAGGATGACTTCAAGTTTAAATGCACATTGCTGAGTTTTCCAATGCATAAGTCCTCAATCAGGATTGCCTTCTCAATCTTATAAACCAGTGCAGTCTTAAATTACAGTCTACTTAGGCTTGCATTTATTTGCAATCATTTTGCTCGAATCTTAATAGATACTAAATGTTTTGCTTCTGGAGGCATTTTCTGTACAATCATTTTCATTTTATCTACTTAAATACAATAGATAATCACTTTAACTTTTAATAATCTACAATTTACATAATTTTCTATTTTAAAACTTGTACTTTTATGGAACCGGTATGGTTCTTAGTAATGCTCACACAATATCATCATATTACACAAAGCTATAACTACGCATTCATTACTCGATGGCTGGCACTTTAATATATTAAGGTGGTTTTGCCGCTCTTCTTTTCCTGGACCTTGGTAGTTTTTCTTTCTATATACTTGTCATGTCCAGGTATTCAATTCCACTTCAATTAATTTTTTAATTTCATGACTTAATTTCTGGCAACTTTTTATGTCTCTGTTGGCAAAAAATGTGCTGACTGTTATTTTACATTGAAAAGTTTAGAAACCGTTTGTAAAAAACAATATCCCAAACTCGATCACACTACCATAATCTGGAACCAACCATATTTGTGACAAAGTACATCAGTTAATATATTTAAAATCATGCATTGAAAAACATATTTATTTAAAATTATTATTTTTGTAAAACGAAATAGTTTAATTTTTTTAGTTATATTTTTGTTAAAAATTATAAGGAACTGAGAATGGAACCCCGGTACCATATTTTCAATATTGGGGAAAACGAGAAACAGTTTGTTAATATGTTTAAGGCCTTGATAACACGTTTTTTTTACAAACTGCTCTTCATTTTGCTTTTTTGTTTTTTATTGCGGCCAGTCCTCGACATACAGCCATTAGAACTTCAGGCCGTTTTGTGATTTTTGTGTTTTATCTGCAGAATAGGGATGGTCACACAACTAATTCTATCATACGTGCAAAGAAAATCGGCTGGGTTTTTCTAGAATGCATGGCGATTGGATAGTTTTTATAACAACGTCAAGTATAACGACGATTAAAAAAAACATATTCCCCAAGCAGAAATGTAATGATGCCACTACACGTATTGTAACGGTGTTTCATTTAAATGCCTTCTGAATCGTCTGTTGTGTCTACACACGTTCATTAATACACAGCTGTTGGTGTTCACCTACCTAAATATCGGCTAGAACCACAAAACTCGCACATGTGCAGAAGAAACATCTTTCAGATATTTATTGGATTAATTTTTCTATATGGGTAGAAATAGTTGCGTGACCAACCGTAATGTCTAAAGAAAGATAATTGGAAAAATGCTGTAAGAATACTGTTAAAAAAATTAAACTATCCGACTTTCATCCAAATCGGCTTCCAACCAAACGTGGTCGTAAGTCAACGACTGGCTGTTCTTGTATTTAAAATGCCACCATTTCAGATGGTATAGCGATATTGAATTATTTGGACTGTCAGTATGGTTTTTTGAAATGTGCACCACTCTTAAACTCAATTGAGGAATGCATTGTTCGATTTTGCGGCATAATGCATTTGAATAAGGTTCGAGTACATAGGTACTGAATGTATGGATGGACACCGGCTAGCCTTGCTCTTTCAGAAATATTACAGGGTTTCCACTTTTGCTTTTTCTGTTCGATATAAATTGGCCTAATGTATATTCGAAATGCATCGTTCCTAATCTAATAGGACTGTCGGATTATTGGGCCAACCCGTTCTTGCCATTGCAGAGTGCTGGAGCTTCCTCTCTTCCAACATATACATTCCCCATTGTTCATTCCGAGTAATTTAAGTTGTATTTATTGTTTCATGGTACTCGTTTTCATGTTTGTTGTTGACTTATAGTGATTCTGTGATAAGTTATTGTCAACTATGTGTGTGCATTGGCTGTTTGAATGGAAAAAGAACATGTCCCAGGCTCATCTTGCAAATTTATTTGTCAAAATTTAATAAAAAAACACATGCAATTAAACCTTAACAAATTTTAAAATCATCTTTTGGCAAGAAATACTAATAAGTATAGCATTTGACACATGCTTCTTTCAATTTGTCAATATACACTTTAAGTGCAAAAAAATCGACTCACCTGCATGAATCAAGTAAAAATTTGTTTTTCTCAGCAACCAAATGCCCGATTTAAAATCGGAAAAATGTATTTTGTAGACAATTTATTCCTCTTTATAATTCGCCTAATTTGCATAAAATTTCTGATGATTCTTTGAGGCGAGAAATGTTGAACTTAAAGCAACCCAAATTTGCAGTAGTAGCTGCACAACTTGCAAGCTATTCCCCAGAGAAATTCTGCTGAAATCCTTTTCACACTAGGCGAATTATAAACAGGAATAAATTATCTACAAAACACATTTTTCCGATTTTAAATCGGACGTTTGGTTGCTAAGAAAAACACATTTTTACTTGATTCATGCAGGTGAGTCAATTTTTGTGCACTTAAGTGTGCTATTATTGTGCTGAACATAGCACATGAAGTTTTCTGAATTTCCATAGAATACATTCATCAGCCCAGTGCATTACAGGAAATACATTTGAAATGTTCGAAGGGCGAAAAACCCATTTGTATTATGCAATCAGTTGTTGAATTAACAATATTTCGTAGCTTAGCTTCATGGTTTCTGTCATCGATTGTTGTTGATTCTCTTCCAGTTTCTGTTAAGTTTTAATGTTTGATTGTACATTACGGTATCTCATTGTCACTGAACATGCATTATGAATTTTCGTTTTATTTCTAGTCATGAAAATATTTATTTATAATTTTACATATTAGTTTAACAAAATTACTGTTCCAAAGATAAACGTAGGCACATTCACTGAAACGCTTGTGTAGAGCATGTATATAAACGAGGCACCATAAGGCATACTCCAATCCAAGACGCATTGAAACTTAATATTTTGGAGTGTACGTCCTACATATGAACTCTTAAAAATTGACCACTGCTCACTACAATAGTTATTTAATTACCACTTGGCAAAAGGCTTTTAGTGTGTCTTTCAAAACTCTGATCAAAACTATAATCGATAGATAATAATGAATAAAGTTTTAACATATCTAAATTTATAATATAATTCTTTAATATGCTCTTGTATTTCGGCCATCATTTGACATTTTCCTTTTATTTTACAATTATCCAATCAAATTCAAAACAAACAAACAAAAATTCTGAAAGTTTCGTCTTAGGTGTCTGGTTTATTTTATGCTTATCACCGCAGATTTTTACATGAATGGGACAACGTTATTATAATTAAAGCAAATAATACTGACGGTTTTTTTTTTTTTTTTTGGCCACCCTCTTTACATTCTTCCATCTCATCTATGTAGTAAATCATTCACGCATACATATCAGTAGAGACGTAACATTTTAAAAATTTCTTCCTTTTCACATATTTAAACCAAATTCGTAGTTTTGAGTATCGGGGATTTGTAGATAGCGAGCAGGATATTTTAGAAACCATATTTGTTGGTGTGGACCCAAAATACTTGTTCCAATAGGTTTCCAGAAAAAAAAGTTGTCTGCTGTTGAACATTGACTGTGTTATGTTGTAATTGAGCTTGCCCACTCTTTTTGGGGTGAATTTAAGGTCCTGCAGCGTCAAAATTAATTTGTGTCCGATCATTTACAATATTTCAATTTAGACATCTCTCAAAATATACATTCTCAGAAAATGTAATCACGAAAATGTATAATGCCCTAGCTCTTCGGCATTATTATTGGTCATATGAATAAAACTGAGTACAAACTTGAACCCTGCAAGTTATACATACAAATCTAATAAGGTTTTTAAGTTTGAGATGAATGTAAAGAAGCTTATGCTTTAAATGGCAATATTTACAGCATTCATCATTTCAACAGCAGAATTTATCATGCTCTGTAAACATCTTTTGTATAGTTTTGCTCAGTTTTATGCAAATGTGTCCGGGTATACAGCATATTATATAAATACTAGAAATAATCTAATGCCAGTCTTTTATTTCCAGGAATACAGGAAAAATGTAATTACTTTTTCATTTTACTTCAATGAATACTATTCTAGGTAAGATACAAAATATTCCTTACACTAACTTTTACATATAATCTTTTAGCTATATTAATACAGTTAAGATATTTTTAGTTTCCTGAAAATATATGCCTGTATTCACCCATTAACTAAAACAATGCTAAACCGACTACAAATTAGCGACAATAGTCACTAATTCAACAATTCAATCCACACTTACATATATTATGTGCAATTTTTGAAAAAAAAAGATGCAGTCAAATCGAAACCATAGTAGATCACCAAAGCGCTGTGCAAATGCATTGTATATCTCACTAATTTCATTATTTCTACTGATTAAAGACGATGCAGGAAGGATGTATATGCAAATTTTATGATTGTGCGATAAAGATGTTTAATATTATGAATTGTGTGTTTTATTATTGAAAAAGTCTATTTCATCGAAATGCATCTTGTAGGAATTTTAAATTGTAAATATAGTTACATTTTAGACGATAAAGTGTTTGAAATAAATACATCCATTTATTAAAAGGTAAGCAGTTTATTTAAGCTATACTTTCGGAATTTCCAAAGCTCTTAACAACTGTGTACAATCTAAGCTGATAGATAATAATTGTGGTTTGACCTTTGCATTATTTTTGGCGAAACGATATGACTTCATGGTGGGTGTAGTCAGAGGTAATTTTTAGTGTATCTCTCTTAGTCATAGCTGCATTATTATATAGATATGTAATGCTTCTTTAGGTACGTTGGCGTGGTTTAATCGATTTTTAGTGATAACGATTTTTTTGTTGACAACTGATAGATATGTCGGAAAATACGTTAGGATATTTCTAAAAAATTCCAATACTTTTGAAATCATACCTGAATCCAATTTTTTTTTAAAGAAAAAATACTTTTTAATGTCTTCTGCATTATATAAGTAATTTAAATATATTTTTACTTTAATGATTAAATTCTTGAAACATAAGTAATTTACCTTATGACACTTGTATTTCTTTTTAAATTTGGCAGCTTAAAGTATCTTTTTTGTTTGTTTAATATATAAAAGTTATGCAAACTACATAGCAATATAGACATATGTTCGTATTAAAATATATGTTCTATATTGCTGTGTAGCTTTTCATAACATACTTTTTATATTAAACAAAAAAGTGCTTAATGAATAATTTAGATATTTTTTTATTTTACTTTGTAGATGTTATAAAAATATACAAAATTACAGACCAATATACTATAGTTATATACCAATATGTATTCTACGTGTATAGTAAAACCACTCTTAACCAGTCTCTTTTTATCCATCACTTCGGCTCAACCGGCGGTTTCAATAGGGATATTACAACAAAAATTGCACGGATACCCTTCTGCAGTACGTTGATTAACAATTTTCGGTAACACATTCAGAAATGATTATGAAAAAAAATGTAAAAATGATACTGTAAATATGTTGTTTTTTAAGCTCCTGATTAACCGGATCTCAATTCCTAACCAGGACGGATAAGAGAGTTTCTACTTTACTGGTATGTAAGTTTGCAAAAACGTATTTAAATCAAGAAATACTTAATAATTTATTTATTTGATTTATAGATATAGGCTAATTTATAATTTAAACGTGCATATTAAAACTAGAAGTTTGGCGCCAAAAATTTCAAATCTTGTTGACGCTCTCCATATGGACGCCTCAGGTGAGGGATTTTGCGAACGTCCCTCACGCGCGGAACTTTTCCGTGCATCACTTCCGGTTTTTTCCGCGGAGGCGTGAGTGTTCTGGAGCTAAATAACCGTCAATGTATTTTGCTGAAATGATGACTAATACGCTGAATCCATGCTTAGCTCAACTGGAAGCCGGTCTAACGGTATTTTAAGAGTATTTCGCGACCGAAACTCTTCTTCTTGCCATCGTCTCTCGCTAATTTACTCGAACGGAGAGTTGAACGCTGCGGACTTTCCCTTTGTTTGAGGTTATAAACTAGCAAAATGGCGGATCAGAAGTGTTCCCCTACACAAAATCAAGGTATTTATGAAACGAAAAAGCAATTTGTTTACCGTGACGTAATGTCATTTCGTTGTTATTATGTTCACCAAGTTGTGGTGGGAAAACCAAGTCTGACATTCTTCTTGCTGGCTTGCTCTCTCTACGTTAACGTAACATTGATGTAGGCCTAGCTGTTTTTTTATCCCTACTGTTTTCAGTTTTTCTATGAATTTGTAAGCTAGGCGTTTAGTCTTAAATGTGCTAACTGTTCTAAAAATATGACCTATAAACGGGTGATATTGGTTGCGAGGTCAAAATGGGATCCTATGACCTCATGAATGAGTCATGTTACTACTGTAGGTTAATATGGACTAGGTTTGCTTCATTTCCAGCTTGTTTGTTTAAGGATATTTTAGAAGAACTGTCCAGGAATTATTTCAACATTTTGAATACTGCCAAACCTTCCTTCGGTATAACTTTACATGAATTTGAAAATTCGAGTGTGAAATGATTATTCTATATGCAAGTTTTCCTAGATATGTTCTTGAAAACCTTCAAATAATTTGAATGACGTCGTTTTTCATAATCCATAAAAATGCTCTACCTCCCAATGAAATTATTTCAGGTGATTCATGAACACGATCACACGATCATTTCTCCAAAAACGCAGCATATGTTCTGTAGAATGTCACAAATCAAATTGGTATCCACCTGCCAATCTTGAGACATATATTATGGATTCGAATTCCCTATTCGGTTTTCTTTACTGGTTTTTGTATTCCTTCACAGATAGTTTATATATCCCTATATATGGCATTAGATGTGTTTGTGCCTTCAAGCTTCATACAATCAACTTAAAACCTCTATAAAATCCATTAAACTTAATCTTGAAATAACCTTAAATAATCTTAAAAAATCTTGAAATATACTTGAGCATGTAAGTTTGGCTACTAATGTGACATTTGCTGGATCAAAGTATTACAAAGTGTAGCGTCTTCTGATTATGGAGAACATGTGGAAGACAATGTATGAATGTGGAAGCAAACTATACTTTTAATCAAACTGTTTGGAGATGTGACTTTTATCACGTTCACCTGGTGTTGATCACTAGCGCAGAGCAGTCACCTCATTAAAATTACTAACAAACCAAACTTTATATCACGCTGAGACAGTTATTCCTGTTTTCCAATCGTCTATAATCACATTTTTGCCTTACAAACAAGCATTACGTATAGGAGTACCAACTTGCTTTAAACATGGTCTGGTTAAGGGTTGAAATATTCATTGTATTTTGTCCACATTTTTATAAACCTTTCCATCGAATAACGATTTATTCAGTGATCAAATATTTGAAGTATATGTTAGATCTTTATGAGGCCAAACAACGAGAGGCGACACCTGGATAAATTCCCACCCTTGATTAAATAAAGGAATGGAGTCCCATACCTGACCTAGGAAGGACGTCTGATAGCATAGAAATTAGACGTTTTACAATGTGTGAATCTTCAGGGATTCACATAAGTGGCATGTGCCCTGTATATGGGGAAAGCATTTTTATTGTTATAGGAGTAAACCATAAAGTTAAAATGGCCATCATGTTACGTGTTCTAATTTTATTTAAAATGATTCATGCATTCATGTCTATTACTAGCAATTTTTACTGAATTTAGTCACATGTGATAACTTTTTTTCAGGGAGGAATAAATTAAAATTGCCATTTAGTCCAAGTGGAGGTAGTCCTCGGAATCAATTTGGATTTCATCCATTTCCTCAACAAGAACAGCCTAATATGTAAGTTGAAATTTTTTAAAAAAATTATTAACTTAATAGGTTTCCGTGTAATCTACCCTTAAGTTGGGAAGTTTAAGCTGATAAGCAAGACAGTTGAAAAGTACATGTAGAATGACTAGAATCCCATATAAACATGATATTTGTGTTGACTTATTTTGGAAGTTTAAAAGCTTCACCTTGCTTGTGCAATTGCACATTTGTCTTTGCTTGTTTTTGAAGGGATAGGCCACTGAGATCTGTCGACAGTCACAGCCATGAAAGACCACACAAATCGAGGTGACTTTTTATTGTCTTGGTATGCTTTCCAACCCCGTTTAGTTTGTGCATACCTGCATGTGGCATTTTTTTTTTTTTCTTTTTTTTTTTTTGGTCCACTTGATAATATCAATTCAAATGAACCAGTCTTACGGTTTTTGTTTGCAAGCAAGACTGGTGTCCCCTTTTAATGTTGTTCATACTTATTTTGTGTCTTATTTTCTTGATGACGTTAGTTGTATTTAAAATTTCAGGTTTCTAAAACTTTGAAGAAAAATAAATGGTTTCTAAAATTGTTTAAAATTGTTCATTTAATGTAAATGCCATAACACCAATTTATATACCTACATCTGGTATATTTTTTTTTTTACTTTTGGTGTCTCGAGTTTGAAACCCGGGATTACTATTCCAACTGCAAGTTTCGTGGTTTTTCAGACATTTTTAGGCAAATAATAGTATAGTGCCCAATATCAATTTATTGAACTTTTTAAGCCATGCAAATATGATTAGTGTTCTCCCAACAAAAGTTTACCCACCGTTTAAAATGAAAGTAGTATTGAAGCAGATAATTAATTTACCAGATTAATTGGGGCATTTGTTTATTAACAAGTTCCTGGTGTAAATATTAGCAGTGCTAGTATTATAATAGGTTTTAGGTTTCACAAACTTGTTTTTTGGAACAATAAATACCAGTTTATGATGAAGTAAATGAGTTGCAATTGGTAAGTGGCCAATCCTGATCAGATTGAAAACTGACCACATAGTCACATACCAATCTTGTCTGGACACATGCTGATTACAAGTTTACTGATTTCCACTAATAGTTATCTTTTTACACTTTACTGATTTCCAATACTAGTTATATTTTTACTGTTTACTGATTACAATTCATTATTAGCTCATCACAATTTCAACATAAATGTTCAAAAATACCAACTAGTTTAAGATTAGATAATGACTGGAATAATTTTATGCTGTTATTCAAGTATAAGAACATTCGATCATTTTTACCATTTCCTTGCCATAACACAAGCTTTATTAAATCTCAAACTTGAGTTGCTGTATATTCAAGTATATTATGGCATCTATGTCGACCCCCAACTTCTGGCACTTCTGAACTTCAAGCACAAGTTATAACAAAAGTTTGTTACCAACTAATAGCAACCTTTAAAAATACTCGTCATGTGGTATTTTTAATGTTTTGATTTTTTTTTCTTTTCATTATATCACTTATATATAGCATAATTAATGTTGCACCGTTGTTGTCTGTTAATTTCATTATAAAGAATGATTTCTAGTGTTATGAGTGATACATTAAAAAACTTTTAAAATGAGTTGAATTAAAACCATTAGCATGATTTGCTCGTATTTTACATTATCAAAGAATAGGCTGTACCCATTTATTTTTAAACTAACGTTATTGTGCATTTCTTCTGGCAGCAGCAGGTTTCCAGGTCCACGAGGCATTCGTACTCCCGGAAAACTGAAAATATCACCAGAAGTGGTGAGTAATTCGTTCTTGTTAGGCCTTGGCAAACACTAGCATGTAATGGGAAAATACATTCAAACAGCATTTGGTATTACTCATGTTTTGGTTTGTGCAGACATATGATTTCACTGCGGATGACCTTCAAGATTTGGGAGAGATTGGTAGAGGTGCATTTGGGACTGTCAACAAAATGTATCATATGGCCAGCAACACTGTTATGGCAGTGAAGGTGACATTGCAGTCTTTACTTCTTTTTTTTTACTGCACTTTTGTCAGTATTTTGAATAAAAATTGACATTTTAGAGGATCAGATCCACGGTGGATGAAAAGGAGCAGAGAGAACTTTTGATGGATCTTGAAGTTGTCATGAAAAGCAACGATTGTATTTACATTGTACAGTTTTATGGAGCTATATTTAAAGAGGTTGGTTCTTGGCTTTCTGCACGTGGATATCTGTTTATATTTTAATTTTAGTATATTATCCAAGAATTCTATGTTCATCCATCGAACAATCCCGTTACAAATTTCTGAAGCTGATTAGCTTTTGATTGATGAATTATTTCGTTTTTATTTTTTGCTTGTAGGGCGATTGCTGGATTTGTATGGAGGTCATGGACACGTCACTGGACAAATTCTATAAATTCATTTATGAGCGACTGAATACTAGGATACCAGAAAATATTCTAGGCAAAGTAACAGTAGCTGTGAGTGGTTTTTAATCATTATTTGTGAGATCTGCTTGATGACATACATAGTCAGTTACATTTGCTCATTTTTCCCCCCTTTCTTTCTTGTTTTTGTAGACTGTTAAAGCACTAAATTATTTGAAAGAAAAACTAAAAATTATTCATAGAGGTATGCTGATGATTCATATTTTTCGAATAAAATTTGCAGTGCTCATCTATGTGAAAACTTAATTCACTTATTTTGTACTTAAAACGCAGATGTGAAACCTAGCAACATATTGTTTGATCGAGGTGGAAATATTAAGTTATGTGATTTTGGCATCAGCGGCCAGCTGGTGGATTCCATTGCAAAGACGAGAGATGCCGGGTGCAGGCCCTACATGGCAGTACGTTCAGTTGTTTGTACAGTATTTGGTCGGTATTCGAAATATAATTTTCAACTAAGAGCGGCTATTAATTTCAGCCCGAAAGAATTGATCCTCAAAAAGCCAAAGGCTACGATGTACGCTCTGATGTTTGGAGCCTAGGCATCACACTGGTAATTAACTAATAATAATAATAATACAGTGGGACCTCTTTGCCGAGTTAATGTGGCTTCTCTTAACTTAATTCTCTTCTCTTAATATAATGTACAAGTTGTAGATAATAACTGCGTTTATTATATGGCTAATAAATATGCAGTAACTTATAGCATTTTTAAACAATACAGTGGAACCTCGCTTAGCAAGCACCTCGCATAACGAGCAATATGAATTGTAAAAAAAAATGACTCGCTTAACGAGCGACGTTTCGCATAACGAGTGACGTGAATAGGGGAATCCCCGAATTGTGCGATGGAACTTTTCGTGCCATTGGTACATCAGTCTGTGTATCGCTTAACGAGTGTTTCACATTACGAGTAAGGCTCCGGGAGGAATTATGCTCGTTATGCGAGGTTCCACTGTACATGGTTTTTAGATATTTTTTTAAAATGACGGCACGTACATTTTGTATTAATGATAATAATAATCTGTGTCCTACTGTATTAATTTTCATATTTCTAAAGGTTTAAATATTACGTATCAATGGACATTTCTGATTCGCTGATTTATTTTAAGATTGAATTGGCCACTGGCAGTTTTCCGTACCCAAGATGGAACAGTGTGTTCGAGCAGCTCACACAAGTAGTTCAAGGGGAACCACCCCGCCTGAGCCCAAACGAAAACGGCAACAGTTTCACCAACGAATTCGTTAACTTCGTGAACACATGGTATCAATGCTTCTAATTCAAAACGTGTAATTCATTGCAACCCTTTTTTTCACTTGTTTATCGAAAGTTTATAATTTATTTGCAGTTTAATCAAGGATGAAACGGAACGACCTAAATACAATAAGTTATTGGTGTGTACCTTTTTTTGGCTGCTTAGTCTTCTACTACTCTGCCCAGTCTGCTAACACTAATCCTTTTTTTCTCCATTTTAAATAAAGGAGCACCCATTCATCAAGCGTTCCGACACCGAAACGGTTGACGTTGCCGGCTATGTGTGTGACATAATGGACCAAATGGTGAATAGTGGAACTTGTGGATCGAGGTTTGATTGAACAGTGTCCTGTCACATATTTTTTCCCTTCCTTCTTCATCGTATCTCGTGGAAAATAACAGAACCCAGCTGGTGAACTTGTGTTGATTTGTGGTACTTGCCGCAAGTCGTAAGGCTTTCTTCTACATGTTCTTCTTCCCACTTCATAGCCTCAGAAGTTTTTCTTTTCCATTGATTTATCACAGTCACACATCGATTTAACACTAACCAGTTTCACCCCATATCATCTGCCGATCACGAGTTGAATGCCAGCGATGTGACATGACGCAAAATTAGATTTTAGCTGAACATCGCCATTGCTTGCGTTTTCTTGCTTACCGAACGATTATTTGGGAAAATGAGAAGGTATTACTGCAATCAAATGAATTGCATTTGTGGAACAAATGATGATGCTTGGTCATTTTGGATATACGGTAGTTAAAATTATTCAAATGTGCAGAAGAATTTGCATAAATCCTTTGTGAAATGAATTGTTTAAGCTTGTGATGATGTGTATTCATCTAGAAAGCCAACTTCGCAGCACCACTGCACATTTGCTTAGAGCGTTTAGTTAGCTGTTTCAACTGAAACTGGCAGTACGTAGGCTGGAAAATATAGTCATTTGAATAGTTGCATTAAGGATGTCGAGTTTGACGATTTTCTCCTGGCAACATGAATTCTTTTAACTTTTAGGATGGTTTTAAAAGCCGCACATGCAGTAGTTAATATATATACGTGCAATTTTACCCCCGGTTTAGCACTACTTTATCACGGTATTTTTGAAAACGTACTTGAATGTAGAAATAAGTCGATGGATATGGAGCAGTTTTCACATCGTTTTGAGATATTTCCGTATTTACTTATTTTTTAAAATAAATGGTAAAACATTGGAAAAAAAAATCGAAGCTTAAAATTG
Source organism: Ophyiulus pilosus (assembly GCA_033995625.1). Classification (NCBI taxonomy): domain Eukaryota; kingdom Metazoa; phylum Arthropoda; class Diplopoda; order Julida; family Julidae; genus Ophyiulus; species Ophyiulus pilosus. The sequence goes on from JAUJYV010000463.1 coordinate 15,677, forward strand.
TTGATAAATTAGTATTACTCTTTGGATGAATTTACATATATATATTATTTGCCATTACAAATTGCCATTGTCATGGGGCTATCTGGCAAAATACAGTTGGCAATACGTGTGGTAGGGTACATGTGTTCAGGAAAGCCATTGTGTGCGTATAATGCCACTGCTGAAATATTTGTTAAGTCAGATGAAAGGCTCTCCTTATTAGGTGCCATTGCAGTGTCGTAGGTCATTCCCAACGAAGACAGTAGCCGTTGCTTTCATCTCCTGCTTTGTGGAATTCATAACATCTCTGCACTTGTTACGTAGTTCACAATGTAATTTAACCCTTTACTGCATAGTTTCACAATTTAATTTAGCTATGGAGCCCCAAACAGTTATTTTGTTTAGAGGTTACCAAACGATGACAAAATGTTTGGTTGCCACATTTGTATTTTGTTCTGGCAGAACCCCCATTTAAGCAAAACACATGCAGTAATGGGTTAAAGGCCAATTCTTAAGCTAAAGCGCTTGTACATGCCTCCATCAGCCTAACCCGCCCATCATTCTCTTTAGACAGAAATGTCCGTTGATTTGTGGCTGTATTTTTTTTTTCATTGGTATATGTGATTATTTTTGAATGTTGGACGATTCTTGATTTCATTTCTCCATCGTGAGTTTGAATGATTTCGATTTGTGCATAGCAGATTAAATCGGTGGTCATGCAAAACAGACGAGTTTCATGCCATCTTGTATGAATGTGAATACGGATCGCTCTCTCACACGAAAGGTTCTGTGGGAAAGCTGGTCGTTCTCGAAACTGTAATCAAGCATGAGTTTGTCGATAAATTCTCCACACGGGGGGTAAAATTTCACCAAATTTAAAAAAGTGCAAAGAATTTTGATGAAGAAGCGAAATTGCAATAGTGGGACAAGTTGCGATACGTTTTGCCTATAGTGGAAATCCAGGATCTTTACGGCAAACCGGTTTGAGCAATTTTAAGAGGTTGTAAGAAACAAAATTGCATCCACAGTGGTTCCCAGGAAAATGCCAAGGTGGTTCCTCTAAATTCGGCCGTGGCCGTGCTCCTTCGTTTATCTGAATTACTTTCCCCGTCAATGTTTAGGCCCTCTATGATATTAGATGTGGTTGAGCTTCTAAACTCCAACCAACCTAATTCTGGCATGTCATTAAATGTGAGGTTATAATAGCAGCAAGAATTTTGGAACTAAAATGAGTTTCATAATTGTGGTCTTTCAGGTTTAAGCCAAAAGGGTCTCTTGAGGCGTCAAAAGATTGAAAACACTCGTTGGACACTTGCTTTATTTTATCTTCCATTCCGACACATGTTGCTTAGACTCTTGAAATCTGCCAATCACGATAAAGTATAGTACTAGTCATTTTGCGTTTAAGAGTTTTCTCCGCGATTTACGGGGGAAATAAAGTGGGAATCATCCACCCGAGTCATTGGCGTAGCCCGCGAACTTTGTGATGATTGGGAGATGATGTGTAAATTGTTGCCCAGAAGCTTAAGCGTAGCATCGTTCATATGTTAACCCTGTTCATTTTTCCCACACTTCGTGTAGCACAGGAGCTAAACGGAATATCTTTGGGGGTGCATGGTCTGATCTCATATAAAAATGACATGATGCCTGCATGCTGAATTACTGTTGTAGTAACAGTTCCATAGGCCGTGGTCCGTGTAAAGTGCGAGGTTGTTTGAAAAATGTTCAATGAGTAGAGAAATAGCCATATATGGACAGGATGCGAAGAAAAATTGCTACATAAATCATGTGTATTACAAGCAGCTAGAAAACGTATATAGTGTATTGTTTTTTTTGTTTTAAAAATTGTACACACTGTCATGCAAAACGCGGGTGGGGGGAATGCATGTACACTGGAAATGAACCATTTATAAATAACCATGGGTTTAAAACCCTGTATTGGTATGTTTCCATAAATTTCAATTGAATATAGTTTCATGACGGTAAATTGTTAAAAAGGTATGATATTATTTAACATACGAGAGTCATAGTCCTGAAGATCTGTCCAAAATCTGTGAAGGAAAGCCAGAGCGAGTACGTGTGTGCAGTTTTTAAATTGTTAAATTCTGAAAGTGAAGAAATTTCATTCCTGGTTTTGCTGAAAATGAATGCATAAAAGCCTGCATGTCAGAACATTTCTTGCCGTTTCATACAATGGTTTTAAGTCTTCTGAAATTAAGCTAGGTCGTAACATCCATTTGAGGTCTTTTATTTTCCATGCATTGCATTTTATGGTAAACTGTACAGATTCAAAAATTAGGAAAATAAAGTTTATCAAGATCTTATAACTTTTACGTCGGAATTCTCAACATGATAAATGGTTATTGATGTTAAGCATAAAAGTACTTGCAATAATAAGCCAAAATTCTCATTATAACAAATTGCCAAGCTAACCGTGGATTTGTATCATATCGTATCAATATGTGGTACAGAATAATATCGATCTTAATTGCAAAAATAGAAATATGTAGCATCTTCAGTTTCAAATGGAGATTTGGAAAGAAATAATTTCGTATTTTTGTAGGGTCTATAATAGTTTCATACTTTATAGATAGTTACCCTGGTGAAAAATACCATAGTAACCAATACACATTGACTATTGGTAACAATAGAAATCAATACACAATAACCCTATTGGCAACAATAGAAATCAATACAAAATGATTCTATTGGCAGCAATAGAAACCAATATCCAAATAACCATATAAACCAATTCAATTTTGACAATAGAAATCAATACAAATCTCTAGTTTTTTTTCCGCCAGGGTACATTCCATGAGTCACTTGTTGTTTGTCACCAAGATGATAGGGCATCATCCTTCGTATCTATGGCAACGAAGTGATGACTCAAGGATGTGATGCATAAATAGTTTCTCTTTAAAACGCTAGGTGGGTTTTCAACTTTCGTGTAGACGTTTCGACTTGAAGGTATGCAGTTTTGTTATGAATTTGGATTATTTTGAAAAGTTCAATTTCTTTGCCCCTCTTTTTGGCTCTGTTATATCGTTTCTAAAATCCTGATAGTTTGCACATGTAATGTACACTTGAAAATTCCAAGTTTAGATTATAAACATCATTGAATCATTTTAATAATGTGTCATCCGGAATATAGAAAGGATGCTATATACCATAAATGGGTAAATTCAAATAACATTAGAGAGATTATTTATTTGCTGACTGTAGGGTACTGAGCTGAATTGAATTGAATTGGACGTTAGAGGTGGGAAGGAGGAGCCACGGACTGAACTACCCAATGAACTAACTGAACGTCATGAGTGCACATGCGTGGATCTTCCCTTGCCCGCCTCTACCGTTAAGGCGTTGGCTGGCTCAATCTCTCTATTATTTCTAAACGGCTATGACGGTATTTTAATTCGTAGCATTCGTGTGTAGTTGGGATTACTAGGTTATATAACGGCTGGGTTTTTCTTTCTACAGGGCTCCGTAGCTTTCTGTTCAAAATCTTGGTTAGGATTACGTAAAGCGATTACAGCGCTTCTGATAACGGCTTTTAGATTTACGTGCATATGTCGTGCACGTGCGTTCTGTATCACTTATCATCTGCTAATGTCCAGCACTTTTTATCTTGATTATTATTTTTTATATATTCTCGTATTGCGAGTTCCAAGAATAGGATTTCGGTTTTTTTTAACGACGCTTAATTATGTGCCTCGGATGTCGATGACATAATAAATAATTCCTTGCCAAATTCCAGTATATGTGTGATTGCCAACGTATTCATGAACGTTGAACAGGTCATCAACAGGTCAGTTTTCTGCTTGTCGTACCATTTGCATGCTGATATGGTTGCTTATTAGACAAAACAATAGCTACCATAGTGCAAATGACTTGAACTACATGCATGATTGTACACATAATAAACAGGTAGCAAGTTACAGTATGCAATCATGGGCGAATATAACATTTGCACCATCAAGTGATGGTCAGCTGCTGCTGGCAACAAAATGACCATGTTGCGTGGTGAAGTACTTGTAAGCAACACCAAATTACTGTAGGGAAAGTTTCGCAGTGACATCATATAATTCATGAGACAGTTAGTTGTCATAAAAAAAGTTAGTTTTTTAAATTTTGTTGCATGTTAGTTTTCATATTTATCGACCCTTGTTCTGAGCAGTCGTATTGACATTCCCTTTGACTCGAACCTTCGACCCAGGAAGACGGGTTGATTTTACTGTATGGTACTGTTGCTTGTCACTAGAAAAATGTTTGTTTGTCCCCTCACCTCTGGCATATGGTACTCGCGGTGGCAGGACAGCGTACAATACCAATTTGACGAGTCTTATTCTATTACCAGGTAATTACTTACTTATTGCTTATAAGTTATCTGGTACCCTTAACAAGGTCATGAACTTTAAAATTCCAATCTCACATTTAGTTCTTGTCAGGATTGGGGGAATCTTTTGGTCTGTCCCTGTCAAGGATACCCCAGTCGGGAATATGTGGGGCAATTGTGTGAACCGTTCCATTGAAAAACCCAGAGCACACCATTGTTTGACCAAAGATATACTAGGCTAATTTTTAAGTTATTTAGTGTGGCCTGCAAATGATGTTAAAATAAACCCTTGCCAGGAAAAACGTTCCCCACATGTAAAATGTGTGGATTACAATATGGGAACATAAGAAGGAGCAACGACCTTTTCGTTAGATTGTGTATGAGTGGTCAAACTCATTTTTTGTGTGTAATAGAGTCTAATTTGCACCGGATGTTAACTATGTGGATTGCTGATTCAATCTTGTGAATTTTGAAATCTCTCATTTAGACACAAGGGGAGGTGGTTGTGGGCAATCCAAACTGAAATATTGTTCTTGGCATATGTAATGTGCATGACGTGTTGATATGGAAAAATAGACATTTATTGTTTGAACAGCGTGTTGGCAGAATAGTTTCTCTTGCATATCTCATATTTGGTTTGTATAAATTCTTCTATAATATAGTTTAGAAGGGCATACCATGAGCAAAGAAATGGCTGACGTTTGACAATGCGGTTTGGACATCACCAATTAATGTTGTGTGGGTTTCAGTTAGAATTTGTGTGCAAAATATACAACTCAGAATCAGCAGATTGCGATAGCAACACTGCTTTTAATAAGCTAAAAACAGTGTTGCAATATGCATAGTTAATGATGTATGTATGTATAATGTTGTAATATAAGACATGTGATAGGCAACTTACTTTGTACGTTTTTAAATTATGTTACTCGGTTGATCATACCTTATTTTGTACAATCAACACCTATAAGATATGATCAACAAAGTAACATAATTTAAAAAAGTATCAACTGCTTGTCTTGAAAACAAGAATTTACTTTTCATTAGCTTTGTCAAAATCATGTTTGATAGAAGGTATATTTTGAAATCTTAAATTGGGAAATACAAAAGTTATATTCCTAAATGTCTTAAGTCCTATGCAAAATTTAGCCCATGATAAAGATTTAGGCGATGCAATTTTAACTTGTATACTAAGTATACTTTCAAATTTCTGCCTTATTCTATTTTCTCAATAAGGTTATTGCATAAACTTTTTCAGATTTCAAGTACATGTACTGCACATGCAGTTTTGCAGATCAAAATGTAAATATTTGTGTGTATTTTTGAGAAATCTTGACGTCAGAATGTGGAGTGATAGAACAGATAGGCAAGATTGTTGGTTTTGGGGGAGGGATAAACTATCATAAGGTTGTTGCCATTGCCATGTATGTCAGTGGTAGCAAAATGCAATATGGTGCCAAGGTTATTTATTCAGTGACCAGCGACTTCATCTACACATTGTGTATTTGCATTTCAGTTACTTTATATGGCCAGAGTGTATGTATACAATTATGACAGAGACTCGGTAGGGCAGTACGTAGTAGGCCAAAAATCCATAGGATGTGACACGTCATTGTCCATCTCTTGTTTTGTCTTTGTCAAACACAATTAACTGTTACTATAATTATTGCTATAAAAAGCTCTGATTTGCATTGTTTGCTTTCGTCATCGTGCTTTCCAGTTGGTATGACGTCCGTGAACGTGGTCATGAATGCTACTGATCATAAAACACGACATAATATACTTGGTGTTTTATAGACATGGTAGGACATTAAAAAATGCTATTAAATATCTTCCATGATTGCCCATAGAAGATTTCTCTCCCAATTCTTTTCGGTTTTATTGTTTTTAAATGACCAAAACCTTGTTTGAGTAACGTGTTGTGTAGAGTGCGTGATGGTGGAAGGATTGTAAACTGATTACACCAATGCAATTTTGAAAAAAAAACACGAACAACTCATAAGTACATAGATACAAGTGTCATCCATCTTTAAGAATTTTCTATCATGTACCTTTAACACAACCCCTATGTCCATTATAACATCTTGAGCCTCAGCTGAAAAAAATGACATTCTTTTTTGCTTATCTAGTACACATGTATATAAACTACCATATAGGGTGAAACATTGTTTATAAATATGAGGTTACTGATACGCGATGATAATGATGATATATGTTTGTGTGCTGTGAGAGTGCTACGGGGTAACAAATGAAATTGAACTGTCAAGCCCAGTCTATTTCTCATAAATAACAGATTGAATCGATGAATCTGTAGCTGTGAACAGTTTGACGTCGGTATAAAGGATCATTAAAGGTAAACTTTTTCATCATTAATAATATCTTACAAGAATTTTAGGCCAGTGTTTAAAACATTGGCAAAGAAGATACTAAACAAAATTGTAGCATAAAGCTTCATGAAACTTTGTTGTAAGGATGATCTTTTGTGGACGCTCTGTATATCTTATTACTTGGTGTCCAGTAGCCTAAAATCGGGGAAAATTCTAAGTACATTGAATTTTCGGAAAAGTCAGGAATTATGCTTGAAATTTGTGTTGAATATGAAAATTCCTGTCGAGGTCTGAAAATTTCCGTTGATCAAGAAAAATCCGATACAAACAACTACAATGGTTGTTTTATTCAAACTCTCTAGAAAAATATTCAAGCCCTTTGGAGAAATATTGTGAAATTCGTCATGCGATGGGTACTTGAAAATTTCTAACACTGATTTTTTTCTAGCAAATTTACTGAACACTATGCATTAATTAGCATGACTTGCACGAGTGAAAGACGGTGTTAAATCAAACGCTGTACTGACCTTGACCTAACTTGAAACTTTAAAAAAGCTGAAGAGGTAATTAAACATTATTGATCGGCATTAAGCATGAAATGTATCAAATTGTCGATACGACCATGAAAATACATCTGGTAATATCCGAATGGATGGTAGGATGTTTATATTCAACAATGGAAATGCCATTCAATTTGCCAGTTTTCCTGAAATCCTCACCCATTTCATTTCGCTTTTTGTTAGATCAGTGCATTTTTTCACCTTATCTTTATACCACTCTTGCATCACAAGGAATCTTAAGCGATACATAATCATTTTTTGAAAAGATGACTACGCAAAATTTGATGTCAGTATCCTCAGCATCAATCGAAAGCACTTGAGGATAAAGCAAGTTTAATGTCATTGTCATAACAAAAGTTTGATAACATCGAGAGGAGTACAAACCATATAGTCATCAACAAAAAAGAACCAAAATTCGGTATTTTGTTTAAGAACACGTTGTAAAAGTTACCAGCAAATATTTGAGAATTATGGGAATATCAGACAATCAAAATCTTGTATTTAGCGTGTACTAGGATTGCCCAGCTTGATAAACTGATACAACACAATTGTGCCTATAGAAATGCACTTGTTCTATATTTTGATAATCAATGGCACATGTCAAGATTTCAGTGCCATCTATGTCACATTTTGCTCAACAACTGCACCGAATTGGCGTCAAAGTGACTTTTGCTGAATATTAACGAGAAAAAAAGCAAGATTTGCACTGCTATTCATGTCATAGAATGTGGGAAATAATCTTGTACAGTTTACGGAGAAAAGGTATTACAAACTCGAAGAAATATTGCAATGTGGTTAATTTTTAAAATTATCGGGTCCTATATTTTTTGTAAGTAGAAAGTGTCGTTGTCTTTTATTGCGGATATTGCATTTTGCAATCATATTATGGACGTTGTCGTTGAAACGTTTTTATACGCATTATTGATGGGTGAAATTTTACTTGATAGTTACAGTTTTTGTGGTTATTCCAAAAGGACTTTGAATAGTTTTATTGCTTAGTTTTTTTTTGTTTTTTTGCTAAGTCATTTTGCGTGACAAAATCCTAATAGTCCATGGTATCATCTTTTGGGTGCTGGCCATTTCCTTATTTTGAAGTTTCAAATGATACAAAATTATGTTTATGTGTGTTCTAGGATCTTCAAGGTTGTACGGAAATTCCAGGAACAAAAAGGGAGATGATTGAAAAATTTCACAAGAGAAATCCGTAATTTATTACCAAAGATATGCCAGACAGAATCAAATATTCTCCACTCCCATCAACTTCAAGAGACGATTATGATGAAATTCCTGGAGATAATGGTAAGGTCCTCATGAGTGGTTTTCCTACTTTCCTAATACACATAATAGGTTTGTTTTGAAAATCTTGAGTGGAAATCGCATCTGTTACAGGTATTGGACATGTGACATTTAAAAAACCTCGTTATTTCCTGTCACATACATGATTATATTACTCTGTATATACTATTTGTTCGATAGTTATCAAACGTGTAAATTTATTGATTGTGGGAACTACATGTACCGTACATATATACTTGCATATTTGAAGTGGCTTAATTATGTCATATCATACTAAATATACTAGCCATACTTTTGACATTTAATATTCAATATAATATAAGAACTTGGATTTTTATTGAAGTCTGCGCCAGAATCTTGAATGTTTAGATATTTACCTACACATGCTGTCGTCGGAATAGCTTGTTTAAATTAGTGGAATGCATAACACTTTCAGCGTCAAGTCCAGTGGACATTTTTAATAGCAGAGGATGCTTGGTTGTTGATCTACAGTTTGAAATATTCTTTAAGGCGGTCCTAAAGCCCATATTGGCAATATAAAAAATTTACAAGTATGCATTCTTGGTTGTACCTGACGATTTGTTAAAAATTTGTTTTAAATATTGTTTAAAAAAACAACATATGACAATAGTTCAAAATTGAACAACGAAACTATGGGATTCATCATGTGAAGGGCTAACCGGAAACGCTTATTTAGGCGGATGTCAATAGCGCGCACGCGCACGGAACTGTTCTCGCTGCCAATTTCACGACATTTTTCCAGATTTTTCTGATTAAAGGAAATTTCCTGACCTCGAAGGGAAATTCCAGCATAAAATTGGTGGTTTAACACAAATTTAGGCATATAATACCCGACTTTAATTAGAAAAACTCGTAATTTCATATTTTTTTGTTTGGGACACTTTCTTGGAGAGCAAAATTGAACTTGACTAACCCCTGTGCCACAGTTGCTCAAATAGCATGAGCTTGAGACTGAGCTGCATCTCAAGTCCCAGATGCATACCACAGCTGCAAAGAAAAATTACCAAGGCAAACTCAATACATACGAATGTGTGTTATCTCAAGCTTTAGCTTAAGCCTGAGATCTGGCTTAAACGAGACAAAGCTTGAGCTGTACATAGTTTGGTGAGCAACTGTGGCTAAGAGAAGCATCTACAGCAGGTTTTGAAGGTGCTCCTTGTCAGTTCATCAGAACGAGAGAGATGTTCATGCTGGATAAAACCGCATTGTTTGGCCCATTGTAAACTTGTTTAAGGTCATTGATGACGTATAATAAATGATTTTTCATGGTTGAAAAATGGTCCACCTTGAACAGGAGCGTCTTCACGGTTTCTCAGAATTTGAATATTTTTAATGAACTTTTCTCTATTGGAAAATGGGCGGGAAATTGCTACCTGTATAACTTCATTCCTTGATTGACAAAGAACCGTAAAGTTGGTAAATGAAAATTTCTCAAAACGGGAATATATATATAGTGTTCTTTCGTTGGAACGACGAACGTGCTGATTTCAAACGAGATTTTGTTCGGACTATTCGCTCTTGTTTGTTTACACGCGCATGCTCGGCATGTTAATTCGTTCGGGCTAAAATATTCAAGTGTGGACGCACCCCATATTGGTCTAACTTCAGCTATGCTCCCAAATACTGTAATTTATCACTGCAGCGTGTATGTTATTCAAACTGCATTAGACTATAGTTAATAAGAATGGTGAGAATGGTTTGTGTGGTGAATTTTCGAGCTTGCACTACCACCGTTTGGACAGGTCGCATACAGGATTCACAGTTGGTTGTTTCTTTTTACACGTTTGCTTTATAATTTAATAATCCGGTAGAAGCAAATGGCGTGTAAATGATGCCTTTTGCCAAAACTCGGGGATCAAACGAGAATTGCAGTCGTTTTTCACAGCTGGCCTTGATTGGTGGAAGTTTGGCAGTCGTCTGCTATAGTGCAACATGTGGAGAAATTCATTTTCATGAATGCTGATTTATGTCCCGTTTATAAGGAAACACGAGGCTCAAATGACTTCAGTTATCAGTGGGGTACAGACTTATTGAGTTACTCCATTCGGAGAGGATTTATAAGTATCAATCATCTTTTCGGTTTGCTGCAATGAAACTGACTGCTAAGTTGCCGGCCATCAATAACTGTGAACGATGTTCAGGTAAATTGATTTTTTTTTGTGAATTTGTATAATGGAATGGAATCTGATGATGCCAGTTTTATATTTTGGAAGCTACTTATAATTTAAGTACATACTAATTTTATATTAATATTTGTATTGGTCGGTTCCATAGAAGATTGAAATTCCTGGCATGCCATAAATTCTTGAAGATGGTTCTATACTGTTGGACATTGATGAAGTTTGTTATCAAACAACTAAATTGAGATCTTTCCGATTTTGAATGATTTGTATGGATTTCCCGATTTGTTTAACAGAACATGTACAGCTTTTTTCTTCTTTTTTTATAATGAAAATACCCTAATTTCTAATAAATTGGCTAGAAGTTAGACGATGTAAAACCCATACAAGTTTATATTAGAATACTTTAAAAGATGGACGACTGTAAATTTAAAACTGCATATAAATGCTTCAAATGCATTTGAGCACTTGCATATGAAGGGTTTGAAACACAAGATTTATGAGTGGTGCTTTAATTTTGTGTACAGTTTTGCGTAGAAACAAAGACTTGTGCAAATAACTTAATGGACATGTAACAAAAATGAATGCCAGTGGGGTACAGTGACAGTTATCAGTCGGATAGCTTTTGTTTTTATGTTATTGGCCTATTGTACACAATGTATACAAACTATCAAAGACCGGACATGTTTTCTGTATAACTTATGTGCAAATGTGCGACCTCTTCAGTGCCATATTCAACAAAGCTTCCCAGGATCTGAAACCTTCCTGTTACGCATGCAATTGACTCCAAAATTATACATTTGATCATGATGGCAGTAAATATTAATATTCATACATTGGTAACAAAGTACAATGTGAAAGACTTCCATTGTTTTTATGCGTGATATGTTTAGTTCATTGAAGATTCACTACATCAGTCATTGACTGGCGTCAAGTCTTGATAAAGTGGAATGCATTTCCAACGACTTGGGGGTTCATAAATTAACTCTTCTGTACTATTGTTTAAGCTACTGGATTCAATTTCGTTATTTTTTTATTTTGTGAAATAATTTCCATGAAAACATTATGCCATCGATATGGCGTGGTTTTCAATTAATCCCAGACCTTGATACGGCGATTGCAACTTGCCTCGGTATCCTCTTCAAAATCGTAAAAGCGTCAAATTGACCTTGTGGGTCTTTCAATAAACTACCCATGGGGTTGGCCGTAAAGCCATGGTCAAAAGATTTCTTTCATGGAAACTAACCTGATGATGAAGACGCTTGACATGTTGACAAACTTCACTTTTGGGTGTTTGATTTGTACACTCTTGATTTTGATAATTTTAGTTTCTTAATGACACGAAAGCTTTTTTAAGCGATCCAATAAGAAATCTGTAGATGGGCGTTAATTTGACTGAATCTCGTGCAGAATGAAACATTTTTTCTAGGGCTTCAACATGGGATGCTTGACAGGGATTTTGGCTGATAAGATGTTGGAAGGATTGATTAATTTGTGAGGGACTTCACTATATCCTGCGAGTGGATAGCAAATTTGCCATGTTCAATTTCTTTGAAGTGCCCAAAGCCATAGAGGTCATAAATGGCCATTTAATTTCGTCTATAGCAATTGTTCTTTCTAACGTACGTGGTGAATGTAATGTCAAAGTCTGCATTTTGTAAGGTGACGTTACTTCTCCATTGGCAATGATATGATATTGATTTTATCATATCTCCTATATCAACACTCAAACAATGCAATTACATCAATTAAACTAATTGCCATTTCACAATGGTATCCTGTGGTTAGCTTCTGTCAAGACGTATTAATTTTTTATGATTCATATTTTGCGCTTAATGTCGTCACTATCACTTAATGCAAAACACCGTTTATTAATTAATTTTGATGCTTAATGGTTTAATTTTCACACCTGGAAGGATCGTAATTACGCATTTGGTATTAGCATAAATGCAGTATATAATATTGTTGTTATCGTCAGTTTAAATCTCACAACGTTTCACGTTTTGGCTAATCAACTTTAGGATGTGTATGGTTTAGCAATGAGAGTTGAATGTAATAAGTTGTTAGTCGATTTACACCACTACATCAGATAATAGCTAGCAAGTACTTGTTGGTTCAAAACATTTTATACCTTCGTTCAAACATAGCAGATACGTGCATACGTGTGACAATAAACAGCCAACTAACAATGGTGTTTTGCCAAAATACGTCTGAAATGTGGGCTTTAACCTGGCTCCAGACTGGCAAAAAACATGAGGTTGCTACCAATGACATCTGAAACAAAACTGAAGAACCAGTCAAACAAAGGGGGACCATAACCTTACCAGACAAACTGATCCCGGATAAACTCTCTTCATGCTTTACAAATGATAATGATTTTCCAAACAAAGATACTTGGTTTGATTGAATCACTGATTTCTTAGATCTTGCCCATGAAAACGCAGCTACACACCATACACTTCTGTGTGTAGTCCTATGCGTGGGATTTCCCCAAATCAATGTCTGGGCCCTGTCTGGCTTTGGATGCCTTTGGGCCCTATACCGATACCTAACCAACCAACCAATCATAGTTTCTTGAAGCATCTTTTGGACCGATTTGCAATAATAACACTAACACATTTGAAGTACCCGTCCTGGTCGGGACTGGAGGTTAGTCGTTTAAAGGAGGAAGCCGGTTAATCCGGAATTTCTAATTAAAAATAAACACTAGTATACGAATAAATAATTGAATGTTAACAAGTGCATAGTAATTAGCATATTTATAAAATGTACTGCAGAAGTGTATCAATAGAGAGATTGAGCCAGCCAACGCCTTAACGTTAACCTTAACGCATAATTCCCGACTTTTCGGAAGTTTTAAAAATTAAAATACATTTGGGACTGGGGGACACATTTCATCTGGTGTCCCTTTCTGCTTTCACTGACCTTTCAAACTTAATTAAACAGAAAAATACCATCATTAGTGGACGTCCATAATGGCTTCCCCTCTCCCTCCCCCCTATCTACTTGGTGTCCACATACCAGTAGATCCCCATTACCCCCCTCTTGAGGACGTCCCAAGGAAATTTTTGAGGCAACATTTAAGTTATACAAGTACATATATAAGTGCTACTCGTATGATGGATTGTTTTCTTAATTATTGTCATAAAGTTTAACATCCGATATATTAACTGCATTATAATAGATGTGAACAGAGTTTGCCAAGGCTCGTTTTGCTAAATCTTGTTTGTGATGCAGGTGTAATTAAAATTTCACCATTTATAAAAGTTCTTGCATTGCACACTGTCCTTGAAAGAACCCCTAAATATTAGCATTCTATATTACCAAGATATTAACCAGAAGAGGCATTTATAAAAAAAAAGTATTTAGTTATTGCAGTTAAGTCTAGACAACGCTTCAAAGTGGAAAAAACAACTGATGGTTCCAGTGGCGGTTCGTGTATAGGCACTGCAGAACTGCAGCACCCCCTATTTCCACTTGATATTATCGATACAATTTAATATGATGAGTCCTTTTTTCTTTAATTCTTTCTTTATACGTGTACAATATAATCCTTAAGCTTAATATCATGCAGTAGCCATCCCCCAGGTTATGAAAAAGATACAAAAATCTTTGTATGGAACTGTGCGCTTCACAGTTCCAGCGGCGTGGTGTTTGCCTGTTGTGCGCATGCGCACATAGGAATCTGCACGCGAGGCTTCGAGGGAGGGAGAGAGCACTGTCGCTCCCGCAGTGCCGACTATGACATGCATGGCAGCACACACACTAATTTTGGCTACGAGCCGCCACTGGATGGTTCTAAATGTAGTTTTTGAGAACAACCGATTTTGGATGGTTTAGCTCTTGAAAAATCGCATGACATGGTGAACGTTTTTCGAGTATTAAGCTGTGTAGCATATTCCCGACTAAGGCATTCTTATAAAATGAAACCGGTGGTTCAACAACTTCAATAAATGTGCGTGTTAGTCAAGTTGTTCACGAGTGTAGCTACTTTAATATGCTGTATTCATATAAATACATTGCGCCATCAGTTTGTTCAATAATTGACACTTATTTTCTAGGATTGTAAATGTTTTGAGAAACATGTTTTGTTTAATTTATTCTACGATTTGCTTGCGACTGCAGTTTCTTCGAGCAGGAGAATATTTCTCCCACGTATTTCATCATTTTCCAATAATGTCACTAATTATTAGGTTTGCAAGTAGTACTGCATTCTAAGTGCAGATTATGTATACGATACTTAAAGTAGAAGAAAGTCATATCGTTAAAAATCACCTTGTATTGCACATTTAGATAACAAATTTTGAGTATTTCATAATTATGTCGTTGATTGAAGCAATTATATACCGTTTAAGTTTTGCATCCAGTTTACCTCGTCCTTCTTAATAGATATATACGAACGAGGGAACGTATACAATTTTCTGCTTCTTGTGCTTATCCATGCAGGGCTTTTAACGACTTGCAATTATAAGAAATATACTCTTATGTGCCAGAAAATCCGAATTTACGTAGATTCTATTCCAGTGTAAGAATAGAATGAGTGGTCGATTAAGCTTTATTTGGTATAATATTTTGAAATCGCTATCATTTTTTAATGAAAAGACAGATTATTTTCTAACAATATTTCGCTAATTTTTAATATTGAGGAAATATTTGAAAATAAATGAAAATTGTTTTACGTCACTGGAGTTAAGGAGTACCGTAGGAGAGTAACATAGGGGCCATTCAAAAAGGACGTCCCCGAAATTCCTTCAAAGGTGTCCATATTAGCCCAGACCCCCCCCCACACTCATAGACGTCCTTAATTTTTTTGTTGTTGAGAAAAAGTAGGGTGTCCAAGACATTTGTTGAAATATACAAAGGTCCATCCTGTAAATTTACAAGCACCCACCTCGCTACCAATTCCGCGACATTCTTCCAGATTTTTCTGATTAACGGAAATTTTCTGACCTCGAAGATTCCAGAATAAAATTTGTGTTTAACACAAAGTTTGGCATAATTCTCGATTTTCCCCGAGGTTTTAAAAAGTCACGTACATTTGGGACTGCGACACCTTTCTTCTGGTGCCCATTTCCCCTTTCAGTGTCCTTTAAAACTCAAACAGAAAATGCTAAAAACTGAAAAATACCATCATTAGTGTACGTCCATAATGGCTATACCCCCCTCCTCTTGAGGACGTCCTTCTTTAATGGCCCCTAGGTAGCTGGTCAGTCTTCTATAGAAGACAGGAATGTCATAGTAATACCATACTACAGTGTATCACAATGACATTTCTCCATTAAATAATGTCATTCCACTATATAGTGGAATGCAATATGGTTTACAAAATAATCTGTATATAAAGTTTTAGCTTTTATCCATTAAAGCATGTTACACACTTGGCTCACTCAAAGCCAAATCGGCTACTAGCGCACAATTTGTGTGGGTCGCGCATGCGCACTGGTTTATGCTCACCTGTGCGCTGAGTTCACATATCGTCTGCAAAAGTTTCCTGGACATGTCAGATTCACAACTCACTTTTGAAACGTACAAAATGGCGGCCAGCTCTAGTGACAGAGCATTTTGTTTTAGTTGTCTCCTATTGACGTGTGTCACGCCTTTTAGCAGGAGAGCAGATCATTTGCCCGTTTGTGAGGTGCGCTCGAGTGGGAAATGATAGCAAATTTTGTCCGGTGTGCGCCAGCTCTTTTCGATCAAAGTGCGCTAAGTGTGTGTCTAGGTTTGGGTCTGGATATTTTCTGTTAATTGAAAATAGTTAGAATGCGAGTTTTTGGCAGTTATATTAAGCCTAAGTAACGCCTACACTAAATCTCACGTGACTTGTATTAAATTGCGTGCATGTAATAGCACATTGTCACGTATATATTAATTATTGAAACTGTATGCTATATTTTCAATTCTTGATTGTAAATACAATTCACGTGATTATTCACTTATATATAGTTAAAACGTCTAGCAATGGATTTATGACTGCTATTATACTTTTTTGTAGGGCACTTTGACGTAGGTTTTTCTTCCTGGTAACCTGGGATTTTTAAAATCCTAATTTAACGGTTAACCCTTAGTTTAATTAAACTACACTGCAATACAGATTTAAACATGCCTGTATAAACAAGATGTGTTTATACTGTACATGGTTTTGAAAATTGTAGGGAAACCAGATCTGGCCCTGCCAAGTCGTATACAACAGGCAGATACGTAGGTAGGGTGTGTGTCAAGCGCCCCATCAAAAAATACCGATCACACCCAATGGTGACTGATGGTTATCTCATTAGTAGTGAGTTAATTGGGTTAATAGGAGCAGGCTAATTCTTAATATGATAATTTTGTATGGTCGACGAATGGTATTTTAAATATCCAAATGCTCCTTGGGAGAAGAAAGTTTTCTCTTCCTGCTATAGATGATAAAGTAGTGTGCCATTTAGAAATACAATTAAAAAGCGATTCACGCATGCATGCCAGATGA
Organism: Ophyiulus pilosus; assembly: GCA_033995625.1. Classification (NCBI taxonomy): domain Eukaryota; kingdom Metazoa; phylum Arthropoda; class Diplopoda; order Julida; family Julidae; genus Ophyiulus; species Ophyiulus pilosus. Next base: position 32,776 of record JAUJYV010000463.1, read on the forward strand.
TCTTGGTTCAGTGTAGATTCAATGGACGTTTCAAATTTAAGTTAATTCTGGTCACAGCATCTGGTAATTTTCCATTCTCAAATTTAATGTACACCTAGTCGCATATAAATTGTCAAATTGTCCTGGGTGTATCCATGGAGGCAGTCTTGTACGTACAAGGTTATCTATTATCTCCACCTTAAGGTTTCTATCATCATACCAAGCTAAAATAAGCTTAGTCATAATTATTCTAAATTTAAACATGGAATTATATAAAAACTTATACAATCTTATGCCTGGTCTGCACCAAGAGATTCAATGTGCCGACTCAATGTTTTCTCATTCAAATGAGTCAAAAAAGTTGCCTTACTCCATTTCTGTTGTGACGTACGTATATGCTAAATTATGATGCGTTGTCAACACCAGAAACGTATGTCTGGACTCATTTCGACGATCGCTCGGGAGGCAGTCCAGATCAAAGGACAAAAAAATGAATTTGCTCTTGGCTCAATTTAATGAAATTTAAGACTAGAGTGCTGGAAGACAATCGCACGTGTTTTCATACAAAGAAAATAGAGCAGACAGCAGTGCTAAACAGTCTTGGTAGGAGCGCCATAAACTGGACTCACTTGCACTAGTTTTTTGGATTCTTTTGGTGGATAAAATTAGGCTGCATATTCATTGTTGCATATTCATCATGGAAATGTGGTAAGGACAATTTTTATATAAATTTGTTTGAGCAAACATTAAGTCTAACATCACGAAAAACATGCAACTTACCTTGTTCTTAAGAGCCCAGATTTTCCAGCATCTGAAAAGATAACTTTATGCCCTTCAAAAACAACACAAAGGAAAAAAAACACAAGGTTAAAGTTGCACTTTTGATTTATGTCCCACTGGCTTAAATCACTCCTTGAACATAATCAGGGTTGGTGCAACTAAACAATATGAGAAAACATACAAAATATGCATATTAAAGTACACTTAATTCTCATATTAATTTACATGTCCTCTTATCCACTTTCTCAGAACACATCTAAGGATGATATTTACATAAAAGTTACACATCCAAAAAAAAAAGGAAGAGGCACATGGGCAATGCATACACATGCGGAATTGGAAAAGAGCCCCAACCAATGGGGCACAAAGGGGGAGGCATATTGGTCAGTGTCCAGCAAGCTGAGTCATTAGAGTGCAGGAGGCTGGCAGGTGTCACGCCATTTTTGCAGCCATCTGCAGATTCAGAAATGGACATGGATCACTACAGCCTTGATTTAGGGCACATGAGGGGCACCGGAACACTCACGGCCCCTTCAACATTGTTTGTTGTGTACCCTGGGGCTCTCAGGGCCTAGAACGTCCATCTCTGTTTCTGCTAGGCCATCCAAGTATGGCGTCACCTCTCCAGCAAACTCTTCTTAATTCTTCATCTAAATTGCTGGAATGGTCATCTACATAACAACACTTTCACCATTCAAACAAAAGACAAGCCATTTGCAAAATTGCACTACTATTAAAGTCATTTTTCTTGAAATGCCTAACAAGCCATTATTTTCTTAGTTGTACAGTAATAAAATAGGAATTGGCAAGTAAGCACACGTGTATTGTGGGACTCAGCGTGCCTGACAATTGGTATTAGTATTTTTGGATTGCTTTGGTAATTTGTAATAGATATGGGGCCATTCAAAAAGGACGTCCTCAAGAGGGGGTGGACTGCTGGCATGTGGACACCATGACGTTAGTCTACAAACCTGTCACCTATGTTATAAAATACTTATGCCAAAGTTATATGGTTAGCTTTTGGATGCTTATATCCAATTCATTAATATGTCTGATTTTTGAGCCAGTAATGTGCTGGTAATATGGTAACCTATTTCGACTAAGATTGATCATATCTGTGCATCAGGCCTTTTGAAAATGTTGTGCCGATAGCGACAGATCAACCTATTTTTGCGCTACTTCTCAACAAACTACCGGTTCGATTGGCTTGATGTCGAATTGAATGGCAAGTAAAACGACTTTTTTGCCCAATATTTCTAAGTGTGTTTCGGAAACCTGTTTTTTAAGAGATGTGTGCCAACACAATGGGCCCATTATTGACTAACGAGGTGGTTGTATTACGTCAGGAGGTGGGTCTTCTAATAAGTTGATCGGAATTCTGATCAGGTGGCATTATAAACACTTGTTCATATATGTTGCCAGATGTTTTATTTATGCGACGAATGGGCTGATATACGCACACGTGGGCTGTTATATAACGAGTATTTTCACTTTTGTCTTCACGTTTTTCTGGATGTCGGCGAGTGGTGGTGCAAGGGATTCTTTTCTTGGATGCACTGCATGGTACGGACTACCACCGTTTTTAACCCGTGAGGCAAACTACTTCTGGTTTGTCCAAACTTTTTTTTTTGCTAAGACTTCTGAATGATTTGAGGTCTTGACCACATACTGGCCTAGCCTCGGTTTTTTTCTTTCTTTTTTAATTGAGTCCCTATATCAGCACGTTCACTCATTTGTTAGCTTTCACATCTCCTTGGAACAGCATCACTTTTGCAATGTAATGGTACTTGTGCACTATCTGGAGGTCAACTTCCGTCATTTGAATTTACTTTGTTGGATTGGTGACGCTATCGTGATACAAGATCTTAAGAAGACCACACTAATTAGACATAACTAATGCAAGCTTCCTAGGTACTCCCGAGTACTAGGTACTATCATATTCGCACTCTTGCACTTATATGGATTAAGGGAGATCAGCATTAACTAGGACTTTGTAATTGCTCTTGGTACACATACACCACATTACAACATATCAGATTCAGCGTGCAACACCGGCAACATGAAATCCAGTGAGTATAACCGAAATTTCGATTTTTCATAAACAGATTTCACTTAGATTTTACGTGTGGAAAAGCATGCCAGGTTTAACGTGTTTAAACAGCGCAACATTTCCTCTTAAATTGAACCGGGTTAAAATCCATATATACTTTATATCTCTTTCACTATGAGCCGGTCTCTGCGACCTTTTGTATATTAAAACCGTAAATATCAATTTTATCATATCATCCTGATATTGGCATGCAGATGTCAAGTCTTTAATTACAACGTTGCTCAATTTGCTTTTCTCTGTTGATTTGTATCAATTAATGCTAAATCGACAAGTTGAATGTCATAATGTGCTGGACAGTTTCAAGGAAATCTATCTAAATCTTTAAAATAGAGAGATTGAGCCAGCCAACGCTTTAACATTAACTTTAACGTTAGAGGCAGGAAGGAAAGAACTACGCATGCGCACTCATGACATTCAGTTAGTTCATTGGGTAGGTCAGTCCGTGGCTCCTCCCTTCTCGCCTCTAACGTTAAGTCGTTGGCTGGCTCAATATCTGTATTATAGGCTCCCCTTAACCTCAACCAAGACGGATAAGAGAGGTTCGAACTACTTCATCAAAGACATGGTTGATGACGAGGGATTGTTGTTGTAACATTCTTGCCACTAAAGGGTAATTATGGCAACTCTTGCCTAGTTTCTACTCTAAAATCAATTAGTAATGCATCCTTCTCTTGGCACTCAGTTTCTATACATGTTCTCGGCAATTTTTTTTGCTAAGATCATCTCTGGAATAGGAATACCATTGTTTAATTTGAAACAATAACTTCATCTCAAGTCTCAGACTTGTAGTTTCATATTTTCTCAGACGTTTAATGTTCCAGATGCTCAAAATATCTATTCGGTACGTGATATACGATTTGTTTTGTGCATCGTTGTTGGTATTCAAGTTGTTGGAAATTGAACATGGGATGGAATTAAAACAAATTAAGTCTAATGACATAGCCAAAAGTCACAGCAGGACACGTTTGAAAAGCATTTGCAATTTGTTGCTAACTATAGACTTGTTACTGCCAATGTTTTTGGAATAAATCATGTTCTTCCAATAATTACTTGTATTACAACATTTAATATAATGGTGAAATTTGCCAATTGTAAATATATTTATAGCGACCAATCAGTTGTAACTTGCTATGCTGTTTCGATATCCGTAAACATGCATGGGTTAGTCAATATGGTTTTACCAAATGTGCATGGATCCGAGCCAGGGGATTATACATCCCCTACAACCTTTACTTGCCAAGTCACTCTGACAGCATTCATTAAAATTTAATTTCATCACAAGGCGAGGAAACTAGTTTTTTTAAAAGTCTAAATTGAGGTTAAATTTATGCCTATTCATTTACAAAACGGAGTATTAAATTCCTTGCTTAAAAAAAAAAATGAATTGGACCCTCAGAAGTTGCAACACTACGAAATAATTTTTCTCATTATTATTATTATTATTATTACTAGTTGTGTAAGCGACTCTTAACTAGCCTGATTACTAGATCAAGGATTTTTCTCTGGTCCTCGATCATTGTAGAACTCAAACTTGACACAATTTCTTATTAATGTGCAGAGTGTTTTATCAAAAACACTTCCAATCAATGAAGTGCATTTTGTGTAACTTGTCTAATTTCTCTTTTCATCATTAACAATTTAGATTAATTTTACAATTTGATATAACCATGTGTTATATGTAGGATTATCTAAAAAACATGTATTTAACATGAATACCTTCTCCAATTCAATGTCTTTGCCCTCTCTGGTCTCTCTTGGACCCTTAAACGCCACCTAACCAACCAACATGATAACTCGTCTATTCAATTTTATTTCCATTTTTAGTTGGTAACAATACAAGAGGTTGTAATATTCCTTTTTGGTATAGCATGATATATAGTATATAAAATGATACATATTGTATAATAGACATTTTAAATCTACTGTTAAGCTTGAACTTCAAAGTAATTCTAGTTTTGAACTTCCATTTAAATAAATTTGGACATTAGTTGGACAAAGTGTACGTTCAATATGGAACAACCTGTCCTTCTACTGATATTGGACTCATAAATTTTATCATTTTCATGTGTCCATTCCTCCATCCGACAAATCTCAGATTTAAACTGCCGTTCCTTGTGGTCCTGGTATTCTATTTGGAAGACACTTAATCACTTCCAACTAATTTTTTTTCTTTCTTATGAATTTGCGTCAATGGCCAATGGACGACGTAATCGTCTTATCTTCACATTTACTTAAGTGATCTTATAACACTTGTTTTTTAGTCTCAAGTGCCACTTTTTGTAAATGAATATGTTCTTGACGTATGATTCCGTCAAATTTCCATGATGATGCTAAAACTCCTAAGAAAATTGCCGCCTGGTTGATATTAAGAGAGGCCACATGGTTATGAATACTGATTTGTTAAAATCTTAGATAACAGTATCAAAATGGCAATCTTTGGAGCCTGGCCAAAGTTTTTATTCGTGAAATAAAATGTAGACCGTTGTAAACGATTTAAGGTCCGTTTACACATTTGTTACGTGACAAAACTAATGGAAAACCGAACGACAATGCGCCGCACTTGTAAATGCTTCTATAGAATTCTATGATAAGAGACTTCACTACTATTTTTCTGTACGTTTAGGTTTGCATAACTAATTGAAGCTCAACAAATGATCGCTGCATGCACAAAGTTTCAAGGTCAAAATGACCAGTTTCGATTACTATATCACTTTTGCATAATAGAGTGTTGTAAGAAATATTAAAATCTGATATCCGAAAAATACTGTTTTTTTTTGGTACTTGGTTACATTAAGTATTAATAACTGAGCAACATGTGCTCAAGCTCATATGCACGTTTACACAAATTCTATCCAAATCTGCTTTCAACTAAGTTGAAATCTATCCAATGTCTACAACTATCATTCGTCATGTAATCATATTCACGATACTCTGATTGAGTACCGATTTATAAGTTGAAGAAAAGTGAACCATTTAGACATTCTGACATACAGCGTCTAGATGTAATAATGAATGATTTTGATATGGAGAATCATCCAATGTGTGATCAAAGTTTATTAAAAAAGTAACTTGATAAACGAAAACATGCTATCAGTTTTGAATGCACGTCATGTTTAAGTGACAACTGGCGATGTTATGTTTTGTAATTGATGGTAATTTGAATGGCATTTGATTAACCTCAATTTTAATGGGTATCGTTTTGTGTCGCCGCCATTTGTAGTAACATTAATCGCAGATCAGCATAGGTTACAAGATCTTGTGTTACTTGATTACCAATATTTTCCATGATTAACGTAGGTTTTATTTGGTTTTCGCAACAACAGTATCTCAATAAGAATGATCATTCCACATTGCAGTGTTTTTCAACTCTGCCAAGTAAATAAATATCAGGTTATTGTATACAATATTTTTGTTGAACAAATGTAACATTTGTTATTAATGGTATACCGTAAAATGTGGATACTTTTTTGAGACAGGGGTGGTAACTTTGGACCCAGTCATTGTTTTTCCAAGTAGGAATATCTTAAGCGGGTTTCAATGGTGGTTTTTCAGCCAATTGGACTGAAACACTCTTCCATAATATTGTGGTGACTTACCAATATTCTAAAGTACACATATTCGAAATGACGGCCATTTTTATTATGACGCATGCTTTGTGTTTTCGCTAATGTCGTCAAATTTTCATCTCGGGAGGAAAAACTAAAACCACTGTTGCTAAAACAGGTCAATACTATGGTGATTCCTACATGCCTTCACTATTATTCATATGAATATCAAACATTTATACATAAAATTATAGACCAAGTTAGTCGAAAACCAGACATGGGCGGGGCTGATTTTCTGCAATTTTGTTAATTTTATTCTGCATTTTATTTTAATCAAACTTGCAAAGTAGGAATCAACTTGTTTTTGTTTTATTTTTCGCGGGCAAACGTTTAAATCAGCTGATAACCTTGCATTATGGTAATATTCACGTTGTGAGTATATGAACTCCATATGTGGTTATTAAACGCCATATATGGTCATAAATGTTTCCAGACATATTTGAAAAAATATCATGTATGGATATATCATTCTTCCACTATGGATATATGCCTTGACAAATGCACTGGCCCAAAGTTGGCCTACATGATGGGGTAACGTTTGGACAGAAATTGATGGGAATAGCCCTGCACTGGTTATAGTCATAGAGTAAGCATCATCACAGCATACCAGTATCATCCGAACGCTCAATCAATCTACCCCAACATCAACTACGTCAATAACCTAAACATACTCAACCCATCACATCTCATACAAAGGGACCTTTTTAGCCTTAGTCGCCTTTGGGCCCTTAAACCCCAACCAACCCATACAACTCCCCCTCAACCTCTTCATCAACCACCATACAGATCTTTCTTGTTTTGTCATAGAGTAAACATTAATGCCATATTTAGAATGATGAGGGTTGATTCTATTTGAATATAGTTTCGGGTCGTAGTTATTGAACACTTTTTTAGAATTCCAAAAAAAAAACCCACCAAAAACTGGACCAAAGACCAAAGTATCCACATTTTAGGTAGTGTACATTTTCGACCTTTCTGTTGTATCTGGTCGATCTATGTACACCAGTAACCTATTTTTAATTACTTGACTTTGGCACATGTGCCATCTAAGGACATGATTCACAGCACGTCGGTTTGGCGACATCACGTGATGTGTTCCAAATCACAATTTAGGTTCAAGCAATATTTGATGGGTGGTTAGGGCTGCAAACTTGGTTCATAAATTTTTATTAGTTGCATGTAGCTTAATAAATAAAAGCGATGCGTGTTAGATGGTTGTTAGGTTGAAACTAATTCTGAATAAACGGAAATGACTTTTATTTAAAATATATATATCTGTAAAATGCTGTTCCAGATTCGTTTTTTTGAAAAATTGTAAAAATTGATGCAAGTCTTCTATTGTAGGCTTTTGCCAAAGATCAATGTGCAACTTTGTTTCTCATAATTCAGTGGCCTTAAAAGTAGTTTATAGTTGTTTTAATGTAATTACTACATGTAAATCAAATAGTTTTATTGCTTTTTCATTGAGTGTTTGTAGAAACTCTCAAATCTTCTTTCACATTAAATGAAGTGATTTATTTTCTACAGGCCGTTTAAAAAAAAAGCGATGCTCGTATGCACATAAGGTTTAGAGATGTTTTAACCTTGGTATTCGCCCTATAGTTTGAAGGGTATGGGAAAATTTCTATACATTCAATTTAGCTCATCTCGGTATACCCGTCAGTCGGCAAAAAAAATGCTATGTGGTGTAACTGCTTATTATGTAAAATGCTTTAAAACTTCTAAATGTGCATAATATCAAATTTGTAACCACCCGTGGTGTTAATGGTCAACGGTTATGCAGTCAGATCTGGTTGCAACAAGTGTTTCCATTGCGCAATAGTGCTGTGACATATAATAGGATGATATGTAGATGCAACTCATCCTCTTTCCTTATTTGCTGTAGATTAAAATTATGGTAGCATTGTTATTTGGGTTTTTTTTAGTACAAAAGTTATGAAATGGACATGCATTGATGATTATGCTCCTAATGTTTTTATGCGTTAATTTTCATTGTGCTGAGTTTTCAGAAATACATTACATGTAGTGTTTAGTGTTTTAGAATAACTCACTGTATTTGTAGAGTCCTGAATACAGTGATACCTCGAGATACGAGTTTAATTCGTTCCTAGACCTTGCTCGTATCTCAAAGCAATTTTCCCCATTG
>JAUJYV010000464.1:0-41391 GCA_033995625.1 Ophyiulus pilosus
GTTTGCAATAGCTTTGAAGAAGTTTTAAAGTTTGTAAAAACATAAATGTTTGTTTTTCAGCTACTACATCGGTTACATGTTTTAACCATCCAAAAGTTTTTCTAAAAGATTCCACCAGTATTTTTGAAACTTTCTAACAATTTCATTTATTATTTTTAACAGTTTTTTCAAACTTAACACCTTTTTTTAAAAGCTTTCAAAAATAGTTTTTTTTTAAAACTTTGCATTTGTTTTTCTAAAAGTTTGTAAGCAGTTGTTTTCAAAGTTTGCAATAGCTTTGAAGAAGTTTTAAAGTTTGTAAAAACATAAATGTTTGTTTTTCAGCTACTACATCGGTTACAAACGCGGTTACCAATTGGTGAGTTACGAATCGATTCCGGCTACCAGAATCTTGAGAAAAGACGCGACCAAGTCCTTCGCCGAGCAAATCGGGATTCCGGTTAACGACAAACTCAGCGTAAGACTCGAGACTCACAGATTCTTGAGATTCCCTTCGCACTTTGTCACGTGGGTTTATCGCAACTCTTTGTTTCAGGAGGAATCCCGGATGTTCTATCCGACCACCGCCATCTTGCAAGTCAAGAACCAATCCACGTGTCCGGAGGTAAATGAGAATCTTTCTAAGACTGCAGTTCGAGAATCTTTCAAATTGATCAGTTCAAGAATCTTTTCAAATAGTTTCATGGAATCTTTCAAAGACTTTCAACAATTTTTCAAAAAAGCAGTTCAAAAATCAATTCAAAGACTTTGGAAGAATCTTTAAAAAAAAAAGTAGTTCAAGAATCTGTCAAAGACTCTTCAACAGTTCAAGAATCTGTCGAAGGTTTCCCCTAAATTAATTCCAAGATTCTCTTATTCCAGGATCCGAGCGTAATCTTCTCGCATTGCGATCCGGAACTCCTCAATCCGTGTCCACCTCTCGGAGATTCTTACGAAGGAAACGGTAAATTCTTCGTATTTTCATCTTTCCGGTCTAAAACTTCCGGGATTCATTTTTGAATCTCGCATCCCTTTTTTTTTTCCAGGAGATCGTACCGGATTCTGCGTTCCGATACGTCGCAGCCAGTTTCAGTTTCATCCCGATGTGACGCACACGTGCGAGATTTACGGATGGTGCGTCCAATCGGAAGAGATTCACGAAAAGTAATCCCGGAATCAATTTCCAACTTCAGGAACCCGAGATTCTTCGCGCTCCGTTCCTCATCCGCTTATTTTTTTCAGAGTCGTCGAAAGTTTCAACGCGCCTTCGTTGTCCGTGTTGATCGAAAACGAGATCCACTTTCCGCAGTTTCCGTCCCGGATCAACATGTGAGAACTTTGTTACTTTGTCGCGATACGTTCGGAAGTAGGGCCCAAAAGTTAACGGGTTTTATTTGGGGATTGCAAACAACTTTTTACCGTATTTGTCACGCTTGTCTCGTTTAATTGCACGTAGAAATAACCACGGCGCGAAGTCCACTTTCTGCTGGGCCAACGGACACTTTTACCACCCTTCTTTTCACCCGCGCTGTCCCATTTTTGAACTTCGTCACATGGTCGAAGAAGCCGCAAAAGCCGACGGAGCGATACCGTTCACGTACGACGAGCTCATGAAGACGGTAAGCGACTTGCGAGGGATTCCGGACAAGGTTTCGACAACTTTTTGTAACGTTTTTCGCATATTTTCAGGGCGGCGTGATTTCCATTCAGCTCACGTACGACTGCAACTTCGACGTAAGCGACCCGGAGAAACAATGCGACGTAAGCTACGAGTTCCGACGTTTGGACACGTTCGCCAACAGGACCGTGGGATCCAAGAACCCGGATTTGGAGTAATTTTGGCATTAAGTATTACGCCCGTGCCTCCGTCTGTGATCCTAGATATGGAACTCTTTCAAAATTGTTGAAAGGTTTTGAAAACTTGTTGAATCTCTTGGAAAAATTGCTAAAAGTCGTGGAGAGATTCCTTAAAATGATTTTGACAGATTCTTGAACTGATGATTTTTTAAAAATTGCCGAGTCTTTGAAAACTTGTTAAAAAGTCTTTAAAAGATGACTTGAAACGTCATGAATTTCTGAATAATTTGATAGCGAGGTCCTCGATTCCGAAACAAGTTTTTGATATTTTGCTAAGTTTTGTTCTTTAACTTTAGTTACATCCACGAGCAGAAGAGCCTCGGTCTTCGCGTGGTCGTCCGCATCTACGGCGTCCATCTTATCGTCTTGGCGTCCGGCGTCGCTCGACAGTTTGACGCCTTCACTTTCCTCACTCGCTTGGGAGCGAGTGCCGGGCTTTTCGCTATCGTAAATCCCATTTTTAAAACTATTTACATTTTGTGCCAAAGTTGACCAAATTTGAAAGTCAATTTTGTTGCTTTTAGTGAAGTGATGACAGTTTTTCTGTTTTTAGGCTGCCGTGTTTTGCGAATTTCTTTTGTTAGTCGCTTGTTGTTCCACCGAAAGACAAACGCGTAACGCCAAGTACGTCTCTCCCGATAGCAAGATCTTGATGTGAGTATTTCAACTTTCTTTAAATTTCTTACAATTTTCTGACATTTTCTCATTTCTTCAACTAGCCTAAGTTTTGCTGATTTTGTACATTTAGTTACATTTTCGTAAACCTCGACTGATATTATTTACAATTTTGTGTTTTGAATTTTATCGATTTAATTATTTTAAATTCAACCAAGTTTTGAAAAACTACCCGCTCAGGCTTTTGAAAATCTTCAGCTTTTTTAAACTTTTTTTAAGAACTCGATCCGATTAAACTTTTGACAAACTATTTTAACGGACGTAAGGATGATTTAAACACCGATAAACTTATTAAATTTTATCATAATTTTACATCTTTTCAGCGACTTGTAAGTTGAACGAGAGGATAATCATGACACATCAAATACGATTACTTTTAATTACGATTAAGTTAAAGTTTTAATTAAATATATATAGCTGTGGGTGAGTTCCATCAGCGTGTTAGTGTTGTTCGCAACTGTATCGTTTAGTATCGTTTAGAACCTTTGTTTGTTTGTATTTGTAGAATTAAATGAGTTTTTCCAGAAAATATGTTTTGGTTTTTTACCGTCAACAGCAAAACAGGTAATTTGAATTAAACTTAATACGTGTTCGATCGTGATGATTGCTTTAATTTACACATTTTGTTTGCTTTGATTATTTCACGGATTTATACTTTATTTATTTTAAGTTAATTTTATCGAAACTGAATTCAAGATGAGTTGACACCACGGATATGCGACTTCAATTCAATTCAACTCAGTACCCTACAGTCAGCAAATAAATGCCATGTGGACTTAAGCGAGACCTAATGGTAAGTTAACTATTACTTACTTTCCAATCTAATTTGTGTTCGGTGCCGTATTTCCAAACATATTCAAACATCTCCACAATTATTTATGACAGAACTGTAATTTATTTATTCGTGAAAACAAAAAAAACGTACAAACGGCACAAAAAAGTCGTACACGAAACGGTCCGTTAACAACTAATGCCGGCTAAACGTGTTTTAATATAAGTTACAACTAGTTAGCCGATGGTGAATAAGCGTTCGTTAAGTTTAATCGAGAATGGATTTCGCCCATTAAATATCGTACATCGCTCTGCAAAAAAAAAACATAGGGAAAGGTAGCCGTGAATGGAAATACGAATGCGATATTATACGCGCAACAGCCGTTCCTCGTTAACTTTATCGGACGATTAAAGTTGCCGATAAAGAAACCCCACGTTTAGATTCTGTCGAGAGAGAGAGACTTTGAAGAAACCCTCGTTAACTTTAACCACGGCCGTGACTAGAATTAAACCTTAACGAGAATTAAACAAGGAGTTATGCTTAGCGACAACTTAACTCGTCGTTAACGAGGACCGACCATCGGCCGATTAAGGAAGTTTCGAATACGACGCCGGCTTCTTCCGCCCTTCTTCTTGCCGATGGCCGATTAGACACAAAACTCTTCGGAGCGCGGGAAAAGATGTTGCGTTAAACGACACGTAAAACGCCTTAACGGACGATTGAGCGCTCTCCGTTAACAGCATCCTCCGCCCGGACTCGAGCCTTGATTGCTGGACGGCAGGTTAGCGCTGGTGGGCGAGTGCTGGGGGCCGATCTTGATGCCGTTAGCCTGCGCAACGAGATAACCATAATTAGAGATAATGGACGATTAGCAACGGGGAAAAAGGTACGCTTACGAAACTTAACCACGTTTCATTTTAAAATTTAACCATCGTTTAACTTATATCGTGTCGTTATTTTATGCGTACTTAATCGCAAGTACCGCCGTTAAGAATAACCGGGGTTTAACGGACGCTATCATCTCTAACAACCGAATTTTGGATCGTTACGAGGACCTCGTCAACGCCCGCTTCCCTCCGTTAAAGATAACCAGGGTTTAACGGAAGATCTCGGATCGCTACGAGGCTCTCGACGACGCCCGCATTCCTCCGTTAAGGATATCGAGGGTCACGGGATCCCGTCATCTTTCTTACGACGCCACGTCGTCGCCCTCCACGAGTACGGCTAATCGTCCTCCGTTAAAGACATCCGGGGTTTAACGGACGATAACGTTTTTGAACAACACCTCGTCAACGCCCACGTCCTCCCGTTAAGGACAACCAGAGTTTAACGGAGGACACGGCTGGCGATAATCTTTATCTACGGCCTCTCCGAGTGCGGCTAATCCCCCCAATTTCCCTCCGTTAAGGTTAACGCGAGCTCTGCTTGCTTGCGCACCTCGTTGTTGATGTCGAAGACTCCCTCCTGAATCTTCTCGTAGATTTCCTTAGCGGTGTTGATGAAGGCTTCTTCCACGTTGGCGGCCGTCTTGGCCGACGTCTCCATGAAGATGAGTCCGTGCTCGCGAGCAAACGCTTCTCCTTCCTCCTTCTTCACGTCCCTCTTGGACTCGAGATCGCTGGTTAAAAACGAGACGGTTAACGAAAAAAAAAACGCCTAACGCGCCGCACCCACAAAACGGCAGCTTTAACGGACCTTTTGTTTCCGATGAGCATGATGACCATGTTGGAGTTTGAATGCTGCCGGGCGTCTTCCAACCACGTGGTCAAGTGGTTGAACGTGTCGCGGCTGCAACGAAGACAAGAGGTTAATCAAAAGCTGAAGTTGCTTAACGAGGGAGAGAGAGAGAGACGGAGGGGCCGTACCGCGTGATGTCGTAGACGAGCAGCGCCCCCGCGGCTCCCCTGTAGTACGACCTCGTGATGGAGCGGAACGCCTCCTGGCCGGCCGTGTCCCAGATCTGGAGTTTGATCTGTTTGCCGTCGATGGTTATCATGCGGGCTCCGAATTCGACACCTGTTTTAGACGTTGCGAACGGCGGTTAGCCACTGGTCAAACCTCGAAACAAACTTTGTTTTTCTTAACCGCGCTAACCGAACACTTCTAAACAGCTTTTTCAAATCGTACGCTACGGACCTAGCTTTTCCTAACCGCGCAATTTGAACCATTTTTCTTAACCACACTAACCGATGCCCTTTCAAATTGAACCTTTTCCTGACCACACCGAAGTAAACCTTTTTTAATCACAAGCTCCGAATCCCTGATCCCTTTGAAACCCAAAGCCATTTCAAATCACACGTACAGTTAACAGCGACGATATCAACCCCCCTTCTTGACAAACGTCAATTCCAAGCTGACATTTAACCTTTGACCCCTTTTACCTCTCGCTAACGACGCAAACCCCACGTCAAAACAGTTTGACACCACCCCCCAAAAAAAACTAACCTATCGTCAAATCGTGAACAGGCTGAAATCTTTTATCCGTGAACTGCAGCAAGAGACACGACTTTCCGACTCCTAGAACGAAACAAAAAAAACCACACAATTGATAGTAAAAATGGGGGGGAGGAGAGGAAAATAACCCTAGCAACTCCAGACGTGTGTGTCATCGTGTGAAAACGCATCGTCGCAACAAAATATCCGAAAACGGAGCATTTCGAAGGGCGTTTCGAACACGATTCGCCCTCCCAAAAGGCATCGACGACACGAGATTGCAAAACACGCCATTTTCGCCACTATTTTTCTATTTTTTTTTTGCCATTTTTCCAAAAAGCCAAACAGTTTGTGCAATGTTTACGGTCGCCATTTTGGTGTTCCGTAAAAGAGGAACAGCTGTGATGACATCGTTTTTCTGGCTTCGTTTTTCCTCCTTTTTGTCGGCAGGCTGAAAGGCGAAACATTTGGCTTCTCGACTCACCCGTGTCTCCGATGATGATATATTTGAACAAGTAGGCGTAAGACATTTTCTGTAAACGAGGGAAAAACGGCAATCCGAACTCACAGCATCCAAATACGCTTTACAATTAATCTGTAGAACGATCGAACGCGTGGATGACGTCACGGGCGCGCGCCTCGGGGGGGCGGGGTTTAGGCGTGTGACACTAGGATTTAACGCCCACTTTGGCCGACACGAAGTAAGCCGACGGCTGACGTGGGCTAGATATTAAATAGTCATCCGTGTGGAAGTAAGCCGATCCAGCTGATGATACGTAAACCGACAGCCGATTCTCCCGAATTTGTAAAATTATTCAAAATTAAGCATTTTATTTTTAAGACGCGGATAAATGTGGGAATCTATGATACCGCAAATACTTCTATGATACCGCAAATACTAAATAATTGGGAAAGAATATATAATCGTTCGTTTTAAGCATTGTCAGAAATTGGCGTTCGCGTAATGCGTACGTAAGCCGACATACGATAGTAGGTAAGCCGAGTCGGAAATCCTAAAAAAGCGCCCTCTACAACAACAATGTCATAGTTGAAATCCCCACGCAGCGAAGGTGAGTTAAAACGCAGCTATGAGCCAATTTCCAGCAGTATTTCGTGTAAATTTATTCGGCATATCTACTGGTAGATCGTATTGATATTTCGGAGACGAATTACGTAATATTTAGGCATAATTTGTAGTACAAATTGACGAAGAAAGAGCCGAAAAAACTTCCCCCAAGCTTTCTAACGTGTATTTCGTATCCTGTAAACGTATAGACTAGACATTTTGCGAGGAAAGTTTTTACTTTTTATCTAATTGATGTATTAGAGAGTGATTTACACCTGCATTCAATGACAGGAAATTGAGGGTTAAAAAAAAAAAAAGACATCCGGGAACCTTTAAGACGCTACCCGTTTTATGTAAACTTTTTTTCCATTGGCTGTTATCTTTTTCATTGAGCCGCGAATATCCTCTTTGACACTCGGCTTTTTCGTAATTTACTTTCCCTATAGGATCTTATGTAATTTTGGTCCCGGATTTCGCCAACGATGCGAAAATTTCTCACATTTCCCACCAACTAAACTCATTTTACGACTATATTTACGATGACAGGCTTTTTGCCATAGACGACGCCATATTGGGAGTCGCGACGATGTTATTGTTAATGTTATCTGATTGCATTTTTGGTAACTTGAAAGCGTACGCGTTTTCGATCTTAACATGTCCTAAATTTTATATTAGATTTTTAAGCGTCATAAATACTTATGCATTTAGTAATTTTAATTAAATTTTAATCGTATGAAACATAAATATCGAGCCAGAGTTTCTTAAACTTCCAGAAAAAGGCTATCGAGCATTGGCTTCACTTTAATAAAGCCGAGTGTCGGTACGTCAGGCGACATATTGTAAGCCGATTGCCAAAATTGCCGAAATTTAACAAATTGTTTATTTATCTCCGTTAGTTAATTATTGCAAACATTGTCGTCGAAATCCTAACGAAAATTGTAAAAAAACTTATCAAAGTAACCTTACTTTTTCCAGATTTCTAAATGATTTTGTTTATAAAAATACTTTTCCTTTCCCCTATTGCAATTATGCCCAGATTAAAATATTTTAATTAGTGAAAATTTGATTTGACTATCAAAATGATTTTTGCATATTTCGTTTTGTTTTTTAAAGAAAACTAATCTTAATATACTGTATATAAAATAAATAAAATGTATTTTTTTAAGGTAAGCCGGCTTGTTGGTGGTCGGCTGTCGGTTCGTCGTCGCACGGCTATCGGCTAACTCGTGCTCGCCGTCGACCAATGAGAGCACCCGTACCATGGGGCTTTCGGCCCGTCTCCGTGGCTGCACAATGTTGGCAACTAACACCGCTTTTTAAGTTGTGATCTTGTGAGGTAGCTAAAACTGAGGATTATTTTAAACGTAAGTACACATTATATACGATATTTCTGCCTTCGCTAACCAATTTCGAAGCGTTCGGTTCCCAGTAAAGCAATCTGAAAGAGCCCCAACATTCCCACATTCACCTTTTTCAATGGCTAAAATTTCGTTATCCCCAAAATATTCTTAAATGGCGATCAAAGCCAAACTTCCAGTTCATTGTTCCCATTTCGTCAGATTTAGATTTTCGCCTCAATTAGCCTCCTATTAACGCGTTATTCGTCTCGTCGTGTCAAACCCGATGCAAATGCCACTTTCGTACAACAAAAATAACACTAAGAAATGGGCTTTTTTTTTTTCTTCTCTCATATCGGAAATTCCTATCCTTACCTCAGACACCGCGAGAAACAACGGACTCGCTTTGCTCTCCTATGCTCCCTTAGCTTTTTTCGCATCCCGTAATTGCTCTTTTTTTACCCGTTTTTATCGCGTTTTTTGGATCGTTTTAGGCCTAACGTGGTCTCAAAACGAACGTGCAATTTTCCAACGTTTTTGTTCTTTTTAATAAAAAAAAATATATTTGGAACGCGAGCTCGTGCGCGAACGTGCGAACGTTCCAGAATTGATGTTCGAATTTTTTGAATGCGGGATTCGAATTTAGGCTTATTTAAAATGTTCACATAAATGTAATATTATTGTCCGTTTTCGTTATGAAAATGTGTATTTTTCGACGACTCGCTTCCCCCCCACGTTTTTGCCCGCTTTCTCTCCCGTCTCTGCAGATGTCAACTGGGTGAACAAACGCCTGTGGGAAGGAAGAAATGAGCTTAGGCCTAAAGTGGCTTTAGGAAGCTCTAGGGTCACAAACACAAAAACTGCCTTTTGTTTAACCCGTTTTTCCTTCATTTTTTTCTCTTCTTTCTTTTTTTACGTTTGGATGGCTGCCTTAAAATCGTTCAGTTGGTACCGAATGAACGGGATCGATTTGTAATATACTAGAATATTTCGTAATACCTATGGTGTCATCCAACCTTCTTTTGAATGGAGACGTATAGGGTAAATAAGCCTACTTGGAATAATACTATTGTTTATGGTGTTTTTTTTTAATTTCTTCCTTTCCTCTCCCGTTTTTGACTCTCTGGTGGTAGAGTGGGAGCAACATGGCTGCTTCCGATCGTTTGAAAGGAGTAAAAACATGTATATGTATCAGTTGTAGGTCTTATTTTTCACCCTATAATTACATATTCGTAGGTGTACGTGTTATAATGCCTGACAAAATGTTGAGATATCTGTAAAATTCGTTGTTGTAGATCTGTGTGGTTATGTTTGACTTTCAACCAGAAAGTTGCATTTTGAAGATCTTAATAGCAAGTTTTACATTGGAAAATAGTGAAAGGCTGTAATACGTTTTGTAGTGAAATTATTGTATTTTTGTGACTAAGGCTGTCCTGTTTCAAGGCTAGGAAACACAGTGCTCGGCGTGCCCTGGGAAGTGTCCTGTTATTTACTTGGCGTTTTCAGGTCCAAATCGGCTGCTAGCGCACGATTTTTGAGCTCATGCTCTGGTTTGTGCTCACTTGTGAGCTGAGCTCACACATCATCTGCAAAAGTTTCTTGGACATGCCAGATTCACGACTCACTTTGAAGCGTATGCCATGTTATAACAAGGACCATGTTAGAAGATGGACAAGTTAGGTGTGGAAATAGCCTTTGAAAGTTGTTTATTGCAAATCTGGCAGTGATATTACATTTTGCAATGAATTTTATTTTATTTTTGGACCCAAGGCAAGAAATTGCTTCATGGTGTTCAGAACAAAGGATTAAGTTGACCAGACTAATGGACCTTAATCAGATTTGAGAAAATGTGACCTTTACTGTCTCTGCAAGTTAAAGACTAGTTGTGGTAATATTGATACGTGTTCCGATGACCCAGTTCATGTTCCTCGAGGTTCCCGGAGTTCTGGATTCTTTTGATTGCTTAAACCTGTGCACTTTTTGTGACTGGACACCAGAAATTCTACCAACTTATAAAAGTACTATTGTCACTGTTGTAAGTCTGAACTTTGATACTGTCACTGCTGAAAAACTTTGCAAGACCACACTGTCTATGCTGGAGAACTTCACTGTCTCTGCTGTAAAACTACACTGTCAAAAACTGTACAACGAAAACTACAAAGCTACACTTGTCACCATGGTGAGACTGTTATGATAGTGATACTATACTGTATTACTGTCGAAGCAGTAAGACTGCACAGTCAAAATTATGAAATTACTATTCAAGTCTAAAAAACTACATTGTCCATGCGGTAAAGCAACACTGTCTTTGCTCCAAGGCTACATATTCAACTTCCACAAACTGTACAATCAAAACCGTAAAACTATAATTATCACTGTGGTTGAGCAGGCTGGTGGTGAGGCTACAATATTCTGATACTAATCTGTCACCACCGTGAAACTCCGAACCACAGTTGCTCAACAAACTGCATCTCGAGCTCTGCCTCTTCTAAGCCACAGTCTCAGATTTGGGTGTCTCGAGCTCGACTTTTTTTCTGTGCAGCTGTGTTATGCATCTGGGACTTGAGGCACAGCTCGGTCTCAAGCTCGTGCGATTTGAGCAACTGTATTACGGGGGTTAGTGTGCCTCGACACGTTTAGTCTCTTTTTTCGGTGTGCCTTAATAATTTTAATCCCTTCTTTAGTGTGCCTCCACAAATAAGTTCCCTTTTTAGGGTGCCTTAATAGTTTTGGTGCCTTTTTTAACGTGCCTCCACAAATATATTCCCATTTCGTTGTGCCTTAATAATTGTGGTGCCTTCCTTTAGTGTGCCTCGACAAATAGTCCATTTTTCGGTCTGCCTTAATAGTTTGTGCCTTCTTTAGTGTGCCTCGACACGATTTTTCGCAAATGTTAGGGTCATCACTCGCGCTTTCTGTGCATTCTGCGCATTAATTCTCGATAATTTTGAAAATGAAACCCCGGATTGTGACATTAAAAGGTGTCTTGGCATATATCGAGACTCTTTTTTCACCACCCCTTGTTTTGATTTTTCTGCAGGAACAGCTTTTTTTTTCGGTGGTCGTACCAAAGTGTTAGATCATAAACAAGGTGCTTGACCTTTGCATTCCTGCATAGGGAAAACTTTTCTTGCCCGTGGCTACTTTGCAGACTGCGGGATTCACCGAGATAACGTATAAAAAGAATAAAAAAAATACCAAAAACACGCCCTAGAAGCTTAATTTTGTTTAAGAAACTGACCGGTGGATACCTGAAGGGCAAAGTAGCAGAAAAAAAAATCAAAAGGGTTTCACCAATGTCCATCTTGTCCTCTTTAACAAAATCGGCTCGACGGCGTTTTCAACCGTGTGCCGCTGAAGGTCCCTACTTGTGCCACGCTAATTTTGAGGTGTGCCTTGTCAAAGTTATCATCTTTCATATCTTCTTTTTTTCAATTGTCTTAGTGGCCTAGTTACTTTTTCTTGAAGGCAAGAACTATTTAGGTTGCTACAGTACGCTCCTTGTCCTCTGTCCTGTTGTTCGGTGTCTTGGAAGACAGTTCAACTGTTTTACAATCTATCCAATTACGCTGTTTGTTCGGTATCTTGAAGTTCATTATCTAAAATCCTTGAAGATGGACAGGTGTAGCATGTCCGAGAACATATAAAAGATGCTGGACAACGTCTTGTGGTTTCTGATCCGAAATCCTCGAAGATAGTGCTTGGAAGACAGTTCAACTGTTTTACAATCCCACAAATTACAAAAAAATCTCTTGAGTTTATGATTGATGGTTAAAAAAGTTTAGACATTGTCCTGTAGTTATTATTCCAACATCTTCAACGATGAACAAATGTGGATGGCCTGCAAATGTTGAAAGACATTGTCTTCGTCAAAGATGATCATTTGGAGGATGTTGGACAGTGTCTTAAGGTTTTAGTCGAAAATCCATAACAGATGGAGACGTGGATGATGCAGCTGAAACGTGTTTCAAGACAGTGACAAGTTTTTCTGATTCAAAATTCACAAATATGCATGCCTGAAGAATGCTTGAAGACATCCCTGAACAATGGCCAAAGGATGTTGTTAGACAGTGTCAATGTTAATCACTGTTCACAATTAACTGAAAGACAGTGTCGTGGAGTTGCCGGCCAAAGATCCCCAATAATATATGAATGTGGACATGGATATGATGTTGAACAATATCTTAAATTTGGTGGTCCAAGATCCTCGAAGATGGACAAATGATGACCTGCCAGGTCCTCAGAGACAAAGGACTAAGGACCATGGTCCTTGGACAACGATGATAATGGCCGACCTGCAGAGGGAAAAGTCGTACCCGCTATGATTCGTGGTGTAAAGATCCGACATAAGCGTATGGCTTTTCCCCTGGATGTCCGCTAAGTTCAACGATGGACAACACTCCTCATACAGCTGAACTTCCGTGGTGGCTTTTCAGCCGTTGACCGACACAGCTGTCCTTCCTTTGCAACCACACAGGATCCACACTATACCATCCTTTCTAAACCACACAGGAGCCACCCGGTTCATTCTCTAATCATGCAAGATACATACTTAACCGCATTGGATCCGCACTTAACAATCCTCTAACTAGTATCCACAAAGGATCCACACAAATTATTCCTCGCTAACCACAACGGATCCACATAAAATCTTAACCGCATGGATACGGTTACGTTTCGGGAGCGGTTTTTTCCACTTTCTCGTTATGCTTTTCTTCCTTAATTAATAAACTAAAAATAAAAATGAGTTTTTCGTTTTTAGATTTTGGCTAATGGAGTTATTTTTATCTTAACGGTTCTTTCCCCTCGTGTCTAGCTTAACCGCTGTTTTGTGCGGTAAAATACTAAAAAGCTAGGCATTGTTTTTGCAACTGTATTGGCAGACAGTTGTCGAAGACAGTGCAGCTTTCAGACATTATATATGCGGCAACCACATTCTTGGTGTTTCAAGTTCAGGACCATTGTGTTTCGAATGATGACCGAGGTTTCATGGGCCATTGCTAAGACTGGACGCGTTTGTGCCCCTTAACCTAACTCAAACAACCAACTGGGCCCATTTGACCTCTTGGTTCTTTAAGAAGGTCCCAAACTTGTATTCCCCGTAGCAAGGTGACTTACTCTTGACCCTTTCTTGAACTGGCGGAAGTTTCTTTTGTGCCGATGTTGAAACTTATTACATTTAACGTAAAAACTTCAATAAATAAATAATTTATTTTTAATTAACAATGTTATGCTACAATTAATCTTCTACAAATAGTTGTCTAATCATCTATTGGTCAGTCCTCCTGTTTTCCTTAGGACCAGAGGCTCCAAGTGTCTAAGTTCTATTTTGACTACCATTTCTTGACCATAGCCCACGGTCAATCATGATTCAGTTTTTTTATCCGAATTTCTGTAAATTGCTGACGGGCAGCCATGGGCTTCCCAATCAATACTTGGGTTCTTTCCAGTCTTAGATGCCCTTGAGCCCCTAAGCCCAACTCGGCCAAACAACTGAACGTAGCAGCATTTTGAAGTTTAGAAATATTTTTTATCTACCGTTTCCGAACAAAGGACAAGTTTCTCTTAAAATACTCCCCCGGCACTCATCAAAAAGAGTTGAGAGTCTAGCCGTTAGTTGTAAAAGTAAACTTTTGTTCTTGACATCTTTTTGTTTTTTTCAGACAAGATGCTCCCGTCATTCGCCGAGAGAGCGGACTCTTATTTCAGGGTGATTGGAGATTCCCGCTGAATCTTCATCCCCGCATGTCCAAGAAGCAGGAAAGACCGTCTTACCCGCTGTTAGGGTGTCCGGCAGCGCAGTAGCCATGGCGGATCCGTACTCATTATTCGACACCAGCGCCGGCGGGGTGATGGGGGAGATGAGCGGCATGAGAGGCGGTGGGGGTGCCGGAGGAAGTTATCCGGCATCCCACCACCAGGGCATGATGTCTGCCGCCGGAGGAGCAGGAGCTGGCGGTGGTGGAGGAGGAATGATGGGAATGCCAGATTCCGGCCTCATGGGCGCCATGATGCAGTCGCAGAGTATGCAGACTCAGCAACAGCAGCAGGGAAACAGCCAGTCCATGAACGCGTACGCTTCACACCAGGCCATGCAGATGCACCACCAGGGGGTGGTGCAGTCACCCAAGTTGCAGCACTACGGGCAGTACGGAGGCGAGTATGGCTCGGCCGTTGCCTCGAGGCTCCATCACTTGGGCGGCGATCCTTCCATGCGTCCCATTCCCCATCAGCAGATGTCTTCGGCAAGTTCGATGATGTCTTCTATGATCCAGCAACAACAACCGCAGCAGCAGCAGCAGCAACAACCGCAGTATCCGCAACAACAACAACCAATCCACAGACCTCCAGTAAATCCGAGCCAACAGCAGCACGCCATGTATTCTATGCATAATAGCAACGTTACTCCCACCCAATCCCAACAGCAACAGGCACTGCAGCAGCAGCAGCACCACGCAACTATGCAAATGAACCAGGGAATGATGTGGCACGGACCGCAGAACCCTTATCCGGGACATCCGCAACAGCAGCAACAACAACAACAGCACAGGCCACAACCGCAGAGCCAGCCGCAGCCGTCCTACCTGCAGAGGCTCGAATACGGCGCTGGTGGCATCGATCCTCAGCGGCTGGCACATTACTCCGATGCGGGTTTGGAACTCCAGGGCGGTGGTCCCGTGCGGCACATGACCCAGCAGCAACATCCCGCTTTGCAGGCTGCTGGTGGGAAGATGGGACCTGTGGGAATCCAACAGAGGCCGCAGGGATCTCCTTCCTACCAGTCCGTTGCCGGTTACCACGATGGCGTAGCCTCGTCCGCGGCTGAACATAGGGTGCCGCAGCCGCACGCTTATTCCTACGGCGACATCGGGGCCCTCGGACATCCGGGACAGGCCAAGGCTCCGCAGTACGGCTCCCCTTATGGACCCAACGGGGCGGTGCAGGGACAGCCGTATCAGGTCCAACAACAACCGCAGCCGCCGCATCCTGCCGCCGGTGGCCACCCGCTGGTCGGTGCCGTAGAACCACCTATGGTGGGCGGTGGAGGACGGACGCTGTACCCGCAAGCGTCCCAGGCCGTACCTAACGGAAGTCCACAGTACAGACCGAGCTACCAACAGGTCAGTTGAAATCCGTTAACTTTAACCGACCGTCATGATTTCCCTTTAAATGATTTGCTTGTCTAAGAAACTGTATCACGAGATAACGAGAGTAAGAGTTTTAAACTTGTAATGCGATTTATAGTTTAACGAGTCGCGATACACATAACGATATGTTATGAAAATTATTTTAACAGAAGATTTTACGTTATGTGGAGAAAAAAATGTTAGATTTGTAGATTTATTTTTGTAAAAATATATAAGTTGGTTAATCGTAATATTTTAAAGAATATCGGGAGGCAGTACAAATAGTTTGACTTAATTATCCAATGTTTGTTTAACGGTCCATTAGGGATTTAAAAGAGATTTATTAGAGATAAAATCCTGGCGAGATACTCCCGAAAGCAGCTCTCAATAACCCTCCGAACCTTCAAAGACTCGTTAACAGGGTTTTTCCGACACCGCTAATGTTGGGGATTGTCTGTTTTACTCAGCAGGTAACCCTGTCACCGCGGCGTCCCACTCCCACGCCGCCCGTGGTCGGTTCTCCAATGCCGCAGCACACTCCCGACCGCAGCCACGTCCTATCCACCTCTCAAGCTCAGGGATCCTTCAGCACTCCAAGCCCCAGTCTGAGTCCGGCACTGGGCCAATCCAGTCTTCAGCAGCTGGAGCAGATGGTCATGCCCGTGGCGCCGCAGCAGCAGTCCCATTCCAGCCCTTTCCACGCCACGGCGGCGGCGGTCCACCACTCTCAGGTCGCGGCGTCTGCGGCCGTTCAGCAACCGCAGTATTCCATGTCGCCCATGGAACAGCAACAGAGACAACAGCAGCAACATTTAGGACACCACGTCCAAATGCCGCCGACATCGGTTTCCAGTGGCACACCGCCCATCCTCAATGCCGGGAGTCCGGCCATCGGCAACAACAGCCCTGGCGGAGGTGTTACAACTGCGCCGCAGAACAGCGCCACGCAACAGCACAGCCCTTTGGTCAGCAGGCCGGGAGGAGGACAGGGTCTTCCGCCCATGCCCTTGAAATCCGTGGCTCTTGCACCGCCGTACGAGATGATGCAACAGCAGTTGCATCAGTTGTACAACATGCCCCAAAACCAGCAGACGCAGCAGAAGGTAAGATGCTTGGTTTTGTTTTCTTCAAGTGTGTCCAATGTATGTAGGTTTTTGTTCGACGTCATGTAATTCAATGTTCAATAGGCATTATAAGCAGATTTCGACCAAAGTGTCCAATGTATACAAGTCTGTGTTACATCTTAAATAAGTGAAATGGCCGTTGTCTAAATTGGTCATTTTACGTTGGAACTTGGTGTCGTCCAATGTAGACAAGTTTTTTTGTACTGTGAATTAGTTTGATCTGCTGCTGTTCCCATTATTAGAGAGTTCTACCAATGTGTCCATTGTAGGCAGGTTTTTTTTGTACTCTTTAATATATTTCTTGTCCTCCTCCCAAAAATGGCCATGGTTGGCAGATGTCCATTGTAGACAGGTTTTAGGTACTCTGCATTTATTTAATATCATTCTTCACCCTTATTAGACATGGCTGTTCCAGTGTGTCCAATGTAGACAAGTTATGTCCAAAATTTATATTCATCTTTATTACACATATTCTTGCATTGGACATTGTAGACAAGCTGTCCAATGAAGACAGGTTTTAGATGCTCTAAATTCGTTCGATGTCCTCCTCCATCCTGATCCGAAATTATAGACCGGTTTCTTTCAGTTTGTCCATCGTAGACAGTTATGTTTACCATTGTCTTTATTAGACTTCTTACACGTACGAGTTGTGGTTTTGCGGTTACGTGGTTACGGATTCTTTTGTTTTTTTTGCCGCAGATTTTGGAAATCCAAGAACAGATGAGAGTCTTGCAACAGCAGCAGCAGTCTCAGATGCAGCAGCTCCAAGCTCCTCATCACAGGCCGCTGAGCGCCGGAATTCAGACTCCGCCGCTTCCGCACGAAACGGCGAACATGTCGTTGTCTCAACCGCAACCTCAGCCGCAACAGCACTCTCTCGTTCTGCCGCAACCGCAGATGCAGCAGTCGGTGGCCGGCCAGAGCTCTCAGATGCACCTCATGAGCCTTTCGCCGTACGGTGCCGGTCACCAGCAAGTCGGCGTGCCCCAGATGCCGCAACACGTGGTTCCTCAACAACCGCAGCCTCCGCACCAGCAAGTCCATCTACAGCAGCAGAGGCCCTTGGCAAGCGCACCGCAGCCGTACTCGGTGCCCCAAGACGCGAATACCCTCTCCCCGATCTCTCCCGCGAACCACCATCCTCTCTCGTCCATGCTTTCTTCGGACGTGACGGACGATCCGCAGATCGGAATCCACATTCCAGATCAACAGATTCCGCCGCTGGAAGGCGACCTGTCGATGGGAATGACCTTTTCGGAGGTACGTAATCGTGGTTTTTTTTGTGTAGTTTTCTTGCGTTTGATTTTTTAAAAAAAAGGAACCCTTTTTCATAAATTCGTTGCTCACGTAAGACTCTGGTGGCTCAATTTGATGCCCTTTTGTTTTAAAGGTGTTTTCCAGTCCGTTTTATTTCCATTTTGGGTCGCAGTTTCAATTATTTGATCGAATTAAGCTGATTAATAATTATCAATGAATATCGCCCGTAAACATAAGTTAATCGACTTGATTTAAAGTAAAAAACTTCGGGCACTGAACCGTGCCCCACATGCGACGTTCGGCGAGTCCCGAGTGACTACTCGACAATTTCTTAGTAGCGTGTGGCGATTACTCGCTTACTCGGCTAGAATCTCGCCTTTTCCCATCAGGAGTCTGTATTTTGGCCCGAGTCAAAGTGGGCGAATATTTACTTAGTTAACATATTGCACTCTGTCCACGAATTTCGTCGAGTGGTTTACGAGTAAAAGACATTTATATAAACGAAACGATGACTTAATAAATTCATCGATCAGTTTGCTACTTTGGAATTTGTGCGCTGAGATATTTGATTATACTTAACAGGGAGTACAATTTTAATTATGATTACGATTCGACGATTGTCGTTCCCATAAAAACTCGGCGAAACGCTCGTATGCGAACTGAAGTACTCGCCACGTACTAAAAGCTTTTAAAGGCTTTTCCGAGTCCGCCTTTACACTCTTTAAGTTTGCTTTTGTGTTCGAAAGGTTTGTTAGATTAGCTGTTTGCACTCACAAGGTTTTCCCTAGGGCACGGAAGTCATGTTTTAAACAAACTTCAAAGGTCCCAAACGGCTTTTTCGGAGTCTTGACTGTGCTTTTTTGAATCCCCGTGTTTAGTCGAATCCGTGCGACAGTTTACTCGGAGCTCTCGATACGGACATGATGATGCCGTTTGCGCCCATGCCCCAGGAGCAACCTCAGATGCCGGAAATGAAGGCGTTGGAACCGGCGCCCAAAAAACCTAAAAAACCCAGGGCTCCGAGGGTCAGAAAGCCAAAGAAGAGCGAGAAAGTTAACAACCGCACCTTAGATGTGGATCAAAGCGTCTCGTCCTTCATGCCCGAAAATGTCAGCAGTCCTCTGGTATGATTTTTAATCACTTTCTCTTTCTCGAGAGGGCCCTAAACCTCCTGTACCTTAACAGCTTCTTAATAGGTAAAACTGTACCTAATGTAGCGCACTGGATAACTGGATACCCTTTTGTTTTTACAAAAGGCCCTAGCCCTTCGTTTCTTTCACGGTATACAGTAGTAGCCTTGAAAAAATCATCGAAATATGCTTGAATTTTGTCAAAGAAATTTACTGAACACCCTAGTCTTTCCATTTAAGGAGGCCCTAACCCTCCGGTCCTTTTAAAGACATCCTAACACGTGTACTGTATTTCCGTTTTTAGCCGATGCCATTGCTTCCCGAAGAGGACGGTTCTCAGCTGGTGGTGGATAACGGAATCGGTATCGGGGGCGAAGCGCCCCAGAAGCCAAAAAAGAAGCGCCCCAAGAAGAAAAAGGCCGAAAAAGAATGGGAAGGGGATGCCGGCATTTTATCGGGAGATCAAAGTTTAGTTTTAAGCGAAAGTAGCGCTGCTTTGGACGATTCTTCTTCGCCCGTTAAGTCGGACAAACCAAAAAAGCCCCGAACTCCGAAGAAACCTCGAGAGCCGAAATCTCCGAAAGATCCCAAGGAACCGAAGGAGCCCAAGGAGAAGAAGCCCAAAAAGCCAAAGGAGCCCAAGGAACCGAAAGAACCCAAGGAGCCAAAGGCTCCCAAAGAACCAAAGCCTCCCAAAGAGCCCAAACCTCCGAAGGAGCCCAAGCCACCCAAGGAACCTAAGAAACCCAAAGAACCCAAGGAAAAGAAAGTAAAGACCCCTAAGGAAAAAGACGAAAGCAAACCCAAACCTCCGAGGTCCATCAAAAGGAGGCCGACTAAGTAAGTAATCAGTTGAAAATTTAACACTCGATTAAGTAATTGGATGTTGCGATACCTGCCAAAAATCGTTTTGCGGTTCGATAACGAGAATAACACATTTGACCGTCATGACGGTGATTTTAAAGATAGTTCCTTTCAGTTTAACTAACTGTTGAACAGTTTTAACGGCCGATTTAAGTAACTGGACTCTGTGAAACATACCGAGAATATATTTTGTTTAACGGCTAGGGATTAAACCAGTGGGTCAAATATAACTTAACTATTCTTGTGAAAGTAATTTTAAGTGAATTTTTGATTAATTGTCTTATTAATTAATCAAAATAAACAATCAAATTTTAAGTCAATTACGACCTTAATCTTAATTTCGTTATTTTACAGATTGAATTTCAGTTTTTCCAAGAAACGAAAGCGTGCTGGAGATTCCGATATTTCCGACGTCGAGCGTACGCCACCGACTTCACCCGTGGAAGAAGACGAAAGCCTCGTAAGTTGTGTCTTGTGAGAGCTGCTCTCGAGAGCATCTCGCCAGGATTTTCTCCATGTTCCTATTGGTGGTGGCCCGGCTTAAAACAACTTAACTGACAATCGTTTTTGCCTAAAAATGAACTGTCTGCGATCAGTAAATAAACGTTGATCCGTTACATTTAATTGCAGAAGAGGCGTTCGGCACGTAACACGAAGCGCAAGAAGTACACGGACGATATCGATATCAGTATTTCGGACGACGACGACGACAATTTGCAGCTGGAGATCGAAAAGCTAACGCCGCAGCCGAACGAGGCTGGACTCATCAAACCCGTACAGTTCTTTGTCGTGAGTTATCTTTTAACTTCATCTCGTTTCTCGTTCGTCGTGTTTTCGCAGTTGTTCATTTGTTAATTTGTGGCATATTTAGAATCCAAACGAGGAGGATGCGATGTTAGTCGAAAGGATACTGGCCATGAGAGTTACGAAATCTGAGGTGAGTCTCCTCATAAGTAGTTTACGCACCGATAACTGTCGAATTCAGTCTAACGAGCTTTTTATTTTAACTAGCCTAAAGAAGAAGGCGTCGAAGCGACGGATGTCGAGGAGTTTTACGTAAAATACAAAAACTTGTGAGTGCAGTTTTTTACTTTCGGTTTTGTTCTTGTCTATATTTCGCTCTAAACCAATCGTTCCGTTGCCGTAGTTCGTATCTGCACTGCGATTGGAAGACTCAAGAAGATCTGGAGAAGGGAGACAAACGAGTCGTTATGAAAATCAAGCGCTACAAGCAGAAGAAGCAACAGGCCAGCAACATCTTCGAATTCGTAAGTGTCGTTTAGATTAAACGTGAGCGACGATATCAATGGCCGGTTTTTAACCCTTGCGTTTTTCGACGGTAGCTGGAAGAAGAGGCGTTTAATCCGGATTACGTGGAGGTCGACCGAGTTTTGGACGTCTCCGAAACTACCGACGCGGAGTCCAAAGAGGTAACGAAACATTTCCTCGTTAAGTGGCGCGGTTTGGCCTACGACGACTCCACTTGGGAACTGGAAGAAGACATCGAAAAGGACAAAATCGAGCAGTTCATCAAGTTTAGAGAGCCGCCGTCTAAAGAGCAACTTAAGGTAAGTTCCGATCAGCTCCGGTTAACTAACCAGTCTTGAAGCTTCCCGTTACCCGTGATATACGGCTATTAATCGGTCCGTAAATCCCTGTTGGCGCACGTGCAGCGTATAAACTTAACGGGCGCCGTGTAATTTTAAACGGGTACTCGATTACATTCGCGCGTTATTTATTTTTTAAGTTAACTTTGTAATATTTTACAAAGTTATATAAATCTTACCGTTAAACTTAATTATCGACAATGTTTCGGAAGTTTCAGAATCTTTTACGATCATTTATTGAAATGATGTTACGTTAATTGCAGATTAAAAAGAAACCGAAGCCATCCGAGTGGCAAAAACTGGAAGATTCCAGGGATTACAAGCACGAAAATAAGTTGAGGGAATACCAGTTAGAAGGGTTAAACTGGCTAACGTTTAGTTGGTACAACGGGTAAGCATTTTTCATCGCTTTGGATTTGTAACGCGTCTGGAAATTGAACTCGACGTTAAATCTTATTTGCCGTTTTTCCAGCCAAAATTGTATTTTAGCCGACGAAATGGGTTTGGGAAAGACTATTCAGTCGATAACTTTTTTATGCGAGGTTGTCCAGTACGGCATCAGGGGTCCGTTCCTCATTATCGCCCCGTTATCTACAATCACGAACTGGCAGAGGGAATTCGAAAGCTGGAGCGATATGAACGTTATCGTCTATCACGGAAGGTAGGTCTTTTTTATCCAAACGAAACAACTTTCTCTATTCGTTCGACGATCGGTTAATCTCAACCGGTTTTAAATTTCAGCGCTGCGAGTCGTAACATGATACAAGAATACGAGATGTACTTCAAAGATGAAGAGGTTCGTTACTACTTCCAAGTATATCCCTGTATTTAAACGAGTGTCAAGTAACTAAAATATTTTTTTCCAACAGGGTAAAAGAGTCCCGAACATTTACAAGGTCAACGCCATGATTACCACGTTCGAGATTATAATCACGGATTGCCTGGATCTGAGGGAGATTCCGTGGCGCTGCGTCATCATCGACGAGGCTCACAGACTTAAAAACAAAAACTGTAAATTGTTAGAAGGGCTCAGGCTGCTTAATATGGTAAGGAAACTTTATTTCGGTTGTACTCTGACGGTCCTAAAGTTTGTTTTAACTTACACCAAAAAGAAAACAACTAACCGACAGTTTTCAGTTTTTTAACGACAAGCTTTTGTCTGCTGAGGTGTTCGTAAAACCCGTTCTCACGATGGTGCCAATGGCGGGACACTTTGTACTGTCGTTAAGTCTAATGTCCCTTTGCAATCTTAATTTTAGGAACACAGGGTCCTTTTATCGGGAACTCCGTTGCAGAACAACGTCGAGGAACTCTTCAGCTTATTAAATTTCTTGGAACCTACTCAGTTTGCGTCTTCCGAAGAGTTTCTGAAAGAGTTCGGAGATCTGAAAAGCGAATCTCAGGTTCAGAAGTTGCAACAGGTGAGAAACTTAACGGCCGTTTCCGCTAACGAAAGACTCGACTCGAATTTTTACTAATGTACCTTCTCGTACAGCTCTTGAAACCGATGATGTTGCGAAGGTTGAAGGAAGACGTTGAAAAAAGTTTGGCTCCGAAGGAGGAAACGATCATCGAGGTATGTAGCGCCGACTGCATTTTATTTTATTTATTTTATGTTTGTTTGACCTTTTTCTAACGGACCGTTTGTCGGTTAAAGGTGGAACTAACGAATATTCAAAAGAAATACTATCGTGGGATCTTGGAGAGGAATTTCTCGTTCTTGGCAAAAGGAACTGCTGCTGCTAACGTGCCGAACTTAATGAACACTATGATGGAGTTGCGCAAATGCTGCATTCATCCTTATCTGCTCAATGGTAATGATGGATTTTCATTTTAATGGACGATTAAGAACTGGTTTGGTCCCGATGTCGTGGCCAAATAATTGATGGTTTTAAGTTATTGTACGACGAAGGCAAAATTAGTTTGAAGAATTGTTAACGGGGTTGTTCAATGACTAAAGTTGAGGCCTTTAAGGAAATCTTATCAAAAGTTCTTCAGAGACTTAAAGGCCTACAAAGACTTTGTAACATAGTTCATCGTAAGGCCTTTAAAGGCTCGTCAAAGCATTGCTGCGTGTAATTTGACGTAACCTCCTTTATGTTTTTAGGTGCCGAAGAGCAGATCCACGTTGAATACAAGTCGTACAACATGAGCGACGCCGGTGACGAGCCGTATCTTCAGGCCATGATCCACTCGTCTGGAAAACTGGTCTTAATCGACAAATTGCTGCCCAAATTAAAGGACAGCGGACACAGGGTCCTCATATTCTCTCAGATGGTCCGATGCCTAGATATATTGGAAGATTATCTAGTCCATAGAAGGTACGGTATTCAAACTTGGTGTCACCGATGATCATTCGTACGATTTCTACAGTTCGTCTAATTTTGTTTTGACCCGTTGCAGATATCCGTACGAGAGAATCGACGGCAGAGTGCGTGGTAACATGCGTCAAGCCGCCATCGACAGATTTTCAAAGCCAGGTATTTATCTCCCACTTTTCTTGTGGCATAACCGCCAGCCGAGCGTCAACTAAACTGTTGTCTCCAACCATCTTTTCAGATTCGGACCGTTTCGTCTTCTTGCTCTGCACCCGAGCCGGCGGCTTGGGGATTAATTTAACCGCGGCGGACACCGTCATCATCTTCGATTCGGACTGGAATCCGCAGAATGATCTTCAGGCCCAAGCGCGGTGCCACCGCATCGGGCAGCAGAAGTCCGTCAAGTGTTATCGGCTGATTTGCAGAAACACTTACGAGAGGGAAATGTTCGATAAGGCCAGTCTCAAGCTGGGCTTGGACAAAGCCGTCTTGCAGTCCATGAACAGCGCCGGCAAAGACGGACTTCCGGTAAGAGGCCCCTCATTCCTTAAAACGCTTTTAACGACGGTTTTATTGGACTTTAGTGCCGCATGATGACCAACTCGTGATTCAAAAATATGTTGCTGAATTTACCATTTATTCTGTTCACCATGGAGATCTGAAGGGCAGTTTTTAAAGTTCGATTAAATGACGTTCTCCGATGAGTCCGTTAAAATGCACGGACTTATTCGGGAGAACTCCCAACCGTTCATTGAAGAAAATTAATCGCCAAAATATCTACGGACGGATTTATAATATTTAACTAACGGATTTTTGTCTCTGCGTTTCAGCCCCAACAGTTGTCGAAGAAGGAGATTGAGGACCTTCTCCGGAAAGGGGCCTACGGAGCCATCATGGATGACGACAATGCTGCGGATCAGTTCTGCGAAGAAGACATCGATCAGATCTTGCAGAGGAGAACTCAGGTTAGGGGATAATTTTTTAACGGAGTTTTGAAAAACCGGCTATTAGGATATTAACCAAGTTTTAACAAATAATAAAGCTTAAAAAAAAGATTGTTTTTTAAAGATTAAGAATGCGATAAGTTTGTTATCACCTTGTTTTTCCTTCCCCGTTATCTTTTGTTGTCTCGTCGAATCGTCGCTACGTTTGTTAACTGTCTCGGATTTGATTTTTTTAGGTCATTCAATTGGAATCTGGCGTTAAGGGCTCCACGTTCGCCAAGGCCAGTTTCGTGGCGTCCGACAACCGAAGCGACATCGACATCGATGACCCAGAGTTCTGGCAGAAATGGGCCAAGAAGGCGGACGTTGATTTGGCGGCCATGGACGGAAAGGTAGGAATATCTTAGTTTTAATTGACGATTACTTTTGCCCCTCGTGTGTCCATTATGTCCCTTGTTAAAAGCTCAAAAAATTCTTTGAAATATCTAAAATGCCCTTTGATATATTCAAGCTTAACATTGGAATGTCCAAAGTACCCTGTCTAATGCTCTCAGAAATGATAATTGTCATTCATAATGCCCACCAATGCCCTTTGTAACGTCCAAAATGCCCATATCCCAAAAAATTCCAAATAGCCCTTTGCAATGCCCACAATGTCCCTTTGTATTTTCCCCAACACGACTTTGTAATTGTCATTAAAATGTCCCAAACTCCCTTTTATCGAAATGATGAATGTGCCATGCTAATGCTGACGGGACGAGTGGTCCTCGTGAGTAGAAAACAATGCTTTTTCACCTCGGTGAACTGATCTTCGAATCTTTCGCTGAAACCCGCTCGTGTCCTTACTCAACGGCCCTATATTTAATCCACCGTTTGTCCTTTCTTTAGAACGAGTTGATCGTAACGCAGCCTCGGAGGCGAATCCAAACGCGAAGATTCGGTAACGAGGATCAAATGCTGGAGTTAACGGACCTCGAGTCGAGCGACGATGACGACAGCATTCTGGGGCTCAAGAGATTCGGTAAGTTCGCATTCCACCATCGAGAGCTTATTGAATGTTTTAGAGGTGCTTTCGATAGCAGTTCTCACCTATCGAGAGT
The DNA here is from genome assembly GCA_033995625.1 of Ophyiulus pilosus. Taxonomy (NCBI): domain Eukaryota; kingdom Metazoa; phylum Arthropoda; class Diplopoda; order Julida; family Julidae; genus Ophyiulus; species Ophyiulus pilosus. The sequence goes on from JAUJYV010000464.1 coordinate 25,591, forward strand.
TAATCTCACGTGGAAATTCATCTTTAAAGGGCAGATAACCATTTTATATTTTAAACTTGTTGCAGGCAAAAAATGTCGAGGAGGACGCAAGCGAAGACGAGACGAGAAACTGGAGGAAATTTCTGACGATAGACCAATGGCCTCGTGGGGAAGGGCCGAATGCTTCAAAGTGGAGAAAGGGCTTCTCACGTTTGGGTCCGTTTAACTTTCCGCTCAAATCTTTTTTAATCTTCTTGGCTTTGTTTTAAAATCCTCGTCATATTTTATCTTTTTAGTTGGGGCCGCTGGATGGAATTAATCTCCACGATGAAGTTCAAGATGAGAGTCGAAAATAGACACCTGGAGGAGATCTCTCGCATAATTGTAAGGGCTTTTTTATAGGGAACTTTGGTTACCGTCGAAAGTGCCCTTATTTTTAAATATTAATTGACTTTTTTACCCTCAGCTGCTTTACTGCCTTCGGTTTTATCGTGGAGACGATAAAGTGAAAACTGCCGTCTGGGAACTGATCATTCCAAAAATGGACCTAAGGGCCGGTGAAATGCTCGGATTGGACCTCGGCGCGGACGGAATGATCGACTGTAATCATCTTGGTTTAGCTGGTACGTCGTTGATAACCGTAGTTGCTTTTGGGTCCATTTCCTGAATCTTTCCACAGCTATGTTTAGGGCCACTATGGTCTTAGATACCTTTTGGACCTTAAGCTCTCCCTAACAGCAAGTTACATGTTTATCCTCTCTATGTGGCTTTGGGTCCCTTAATTTCTAAAACAACCTACGTGCGTCTTTGGGCCCTTAAATTTACTCTACGACTAGCTACGTAGTGCTTCCGAAGTCTGTTTTGGGACCCTAAAGATTTCCGAACGACTGGGATGTCGATAGTTTGATATTACGCGATTAACACTAAGGTCCTTTTCATTCAGGTTTTCCGGGTCGTAGTCGAAAGGGCAAAAAGTCCAAGAAGGACATGAAGTTGTCTCCCACGGGAATGGCGGACGTCTTGGATTGGACCATGCAGCCCAAATATGACCCTGAAGCGTGGCTCAGCGACGAGAACTACAAAAGGCATCTTCAGAGGCACGCCAACCGCATCGTGCTTCGCGTGAGGCTCCTGTATTACCTCAAACAGGAGATCATCGGCAATCATGCCATCAGAATCGCGGAAGGGGCACACGTCTCGTAAGTGCTCGTCTGGAGGAGTTTTTCACAAGGGCCCTAGCCTTTTAAAAAATGTACAATTAATCGTAACTTTGTTCGTATTTTAGGAATCTTGACATGCAACCGCCGTGGCCCGACGGCGAGCCGCCCGTTCCGTGGTGGGACGAAGATGCCGATAAATCCATTTTAGTCGGAGTTTATAAACACGGTTAGTCGGAACGTGGCGTTTTCGGGGTTTTAACGCAACCGTAGCTGAAATGCAATTTTTTTTACGGAACTTGACAATTGTTTTTTACGTCACAGGTTACGAAAAATACAACGTGATGCGCCTCGATCCGACCTTAAGTTTCTTGGCGAAATGTGGACCTCCCGACGGAGCGGCCGTTTTGGCCGAAATTAACGATAACGAAGGGTGAATATTGATTTTGTTTTAAGCTAGGATTATAATCAATGTAATGTCGTGACCACGCCTAAATTGGTTAAATCAGTTTTTTGTTTGGATTATAATCCAAAACGCGACTATTGCCGCATGATGACAACTCCTGATTCAGAAATGCTTTGATGAATTTACCATTTATTCTGTTCACCATGGAGATCTGAACGGCGCTTATTAAAGTCCCGATTAAGGAGTCAGTTAAGACAGAGTGCAGAATTTAAGTTTAAAGAAACTTTTTTAATCGTTACAGAAATGAATTCGAGATGGAGGACAAGGTGCAAAAGTTAGACGAAGCCGAAGTAAGTCGTTAAACCATCCATACATCCGATTATTTCTTCTTCTCGTGTTAACCTTAATCACTAAAATTCGGTTATCTCGTTTAGGACGACGATGCGTTATCCCCGCCGGCGTCTCCAAAGACCGACCCCTTCAAAAGGCCGGACGATAAACCGAGCGACGATGCCTCGGAAAAGGACCCTTCGGCCTTTCCTTCCGTGTCCGATCTCAACACCAGGCTACGCCGACTTATAACGGGTTACCAAAGAAACAGCCGGAAGAAAGAACAGAGGATGGTTCAGAACGCTAAGAAAATGGAGCGGCAGGAGAAGTTCCAGGCGGCCATCAGGGAACGGGAACTGCGCAAACGAGAACTGCAGCAACGGTAAGATAATCGTTAGCGTCTTAACCGCCATCTTTGGACCTTTATTAATGCCGCCGCATGATGACCAATTCTTGAATCAGAAATACTTTGATGAATTTACCATACATTCTGTTCACCATGGAGATCTGAAGGGCAGTTTTTAAAAGCTCCGATTAAGGGCTGGTTAACGGGGTTCTAGCGTGTCGTTACCTTCAAGAGGTCCTTAACGCCTTATTATCGTTTGTTTGTCAGGAAATGGTCGAGGCGAGAGGAGGCCGATTTCTACCGCGTCGTATCGTCCTTCGGAGTCGAGTATTTTCCCAAAGAGAACCGATACGACTGGACGCGCTTCCGGAACATGGCTAGGCTGGAGAAGAAGTACGACGACACCGTCACGGAGTATTTCAAGTCGTTTTACGCCATGTGCAAGAAAGTGTGCGGGAAGAAGTTGGCGGAGGATGAAGGTGAGGAATTTGCTTTATAATCGTCGATTCATGTTATGACTGAGTATCCTTTTCGGGCGCTCATTACATCGGATCAATTCGAACGTCGTTTAACTGGACCGTTTGTTTCGTTTTACCAGAGCATTGCCCGATACCCGTCGAACCGATAACGGAAGAGCGAGCGAGACGGTGCTTGGAGAGAATTGACTTGCTGAGCAAGATCAGGGAAGAAATCCTTCCGCATCCGGAGCTTAACGAAAGGCTTAAACTTTGCAAATCCTCCATGGATCTTCCCGACTGGTGGATTAACGGGAAACACGATAAAGAGCTGCTGATCGGAGCCGCCAGATACGGATTGGGAAGGATGGATTATCATCTGATGCACGATCCGGAAATGAGTTTCCACAACATCATCAAGTTCGGACCGCAGCCCAAGGAAACTAACGTTAACCAGTCTAGCTCGCAATCGTCACCCGCCGTCGGTAAGTTAACTTCTGGTTAGCATTTCGGGGTTTACGAGTTTATTAGGCAATACTAATGCCATTTTTTGTTTTATCGAATCGATAGTGGACAAAGTCGAGGAAGACGTCGGCGAAGTTGCGAAACAGGCTGTCGAAAGCCACGCGGAATCTAAAGGAAAATGCAAAGACTCGAAAGACGAGGTTGTGGCGGTTGCGGAAAGCGAACCCAAAGTCGAAAGCGAATCTAAGAGCGAAAATCCAGATAACAACGCGGAAGTTAAATCCGAACCCGAAGCGGATTCGAACAAGGAAACTCTAAAAGACGTCGATAACGAGAAGACCGAGAGCGAGAGAAATGCCGCGACGGATGCTGGCGAGTGCAAAACTGCCGCCCAAGATGAAAACCCCAAGATCGAAGTTGCTGCCGCGGACGAAGCCACAGAGGAGAAGGCCGTTAAGGAAGAAGGTGGGGAAGTTTCCGCAGACGAAGTTAAGACTCCGTTGGAAACCGAAACCCCGGAGGAGGAGAGCGTAAAGTCCGTGGAAAAAGTTTTAACGGACGATAAGAAGTCCGAAGAAGAAATCGTGCCGCCAGAAGATGCCAACGTGCCTGCGGTTAAAGCGGAAACGCGCGACGAGGATAACGAAAGTAAAGTCGAAGCCGAGAAATCAGATACCGCTAAAACAACTGCAGAGGAGGAAGAGAAGGCGGAGGATAGTCCGAAATCGGAATTGGCCGATGAGACAAAGGTCGAAGTTCCGGAAGAATCCGATGCCGTCGAATCGAACGCCGAGGAGAAACAGTTAGACTCGGAGGTTAAGGATCCTGTAATTAAGGATACTGCAGTTGAGGATTCTGCGGTTGAGGATCTTGCGGTTGAAAAGACGAAAGAGGAAAAATCCGATGCCGCGAAAGGCGAAGATGATATCGCGGATACGAAAGCGGAAGAAACGAAAACGGAGGAAAAGGCGGAGTTAACGAAGACCGAAACCGTGGAAGACTTGTCCAAAAACCCCGTTAAAGTTAAAGTGGAAGTTAAATCCGAAGTCGAGGAGAAGGAAAAAGTCAGCGTTGAAACAGTTGCCGCTGGAACAGCTGCCGTTAAGGAAGAGGTAAACGGACATTTATGTATTTTACCTTGCAGCAGTTTTTAACGGACGTTTTAGTTACGTTATGAAGCACAAAGCGTTATATTTTTGTAAGATTTCAATATTTATTAATTTCTTTTTAAAAAGTTCTACCAATTTAATCGTCCGTTAATGTTTAACGAGTTCTTAAAGTGCCCCTGAATTTTTAACGAGCGTATCATGTTTTTAATCAGATCCAGTCTATCGTGTTTTAAATGGTTCTTTTTATTTCGATTAGGACTTTTGTGCCCTTCCGTCGTCAACCACCGAGGTCCTTTACCATCATCCGATCTACGGCTACGACCTAATGGACAGTACCGACCAAATGGGCACGCACGTCCTGGTCAACTCTTACCACAACCCGATCCGGTGGCCAAAGGACCGCGTTCTGCAGATGCGGCTCGAGGCGGTGGTCCAATGCGTGGACAAGAACGAGTGGCCCGTGGTTCGCTTCACTCAGCTGTTCCCGCAAGGGCTCTCCCAATCTGGAACGCCCGCATCCGTTGATTTGGACTCGACGCCCCAGGTCACGCCGGATCACACGCCCAAACGGGAGTCGACGCCGTGGAACACGCCCACACATCCCTCGGAGAAGGACAACAGCGACAGCAACAATGTAAGTGCCGTTTATGTTGTGGGTCCTAGAGCCTTAGGGTCTTGGTCCTCTCCAGGAATCTTTTACTTTAAAAAAGCTCTCATCTTTGAGAAACAACGACGCAGGCTTCTTTGTTATATCCCTAGAATTCATAATTCTGGGACCTTTGTTGGAGGAAACGTTAACCTAACGGCTAATTTTTGTGTTTTCAGACTCCCGAAGCCGTTAGCAGCAGCATGTTGCTTCCTCCGAGACGAAGGCGGCGAAGAAGGAGGATAGAAATCGAAGCGGAAAGAGGTAAAAATCCACACGTTTTTGTGTTTTTAAGGTCTTTTTTTAACGTTTTTATTAACTCGTGATTTTGTTCGTTTTTTAGCCAAGCTGCAAGCGTTACTAAGTCACAATCTGTACAATACTTCCATGAAGATGAAATTTCACTTGCAAAGGGATTCGCCCACTCCCGAGCCTTCCCCGGTTAACGCCTCGTTAGTCGAGAAAAAGTAAGCTTGAAAAACCTTGAAAGTATTTTTATTATCAAAAATATGTGGGAACTTTTCGGACATCGGATTTAGTATTTTTTATATTGTGATAATATCCTTAGAAAGTAAAATGTAACGGTCGATTAAGCAATTGCCCATGGCAAAACTCACCAAATTCGTTCACTTTTGCAGTTGTGTGCAGATGTCTTCGGTCTCCTAAACCTTCCAATAATTTCTTGTTTTTCGTCTCCAGGTCGCAGTCCGCGGTTCCTCCTCCCGCCCACCAGCACAGCGTTCCGAGGGTGAACACTCCCATCCTGAGCACCTGGGACTTCAGCGCCAGCAGGAAAGTGGAGAAGCACGAGGACGAAGGCGCGGCTCCGATGGACTTGTCCAGCAGCCTGAAGAGCGGCGGACAGTTCGATACTCTGGAGAACTTCTTGTCTTCTTCCAACGCGACCAAAGCCTCTTCCGACGGCCTCGTCATGGACCTCCAGATTAGGAGACAGGAGAAGAAACTCAGGCTAGAGGAACAGTTGGCCAAGATTAGGAACCAGAAGACGGTCGGAGATTCATCCAGCGTCAACAGCGTAAGTTAATCCTCGTTAAGGAGTTTTTGTCTATCGTAGTCCAACCTTTTTAGAAATTTCACGTGAATCCTCTTCAATGGTTTTGTTCCATCAAAATCCCAAAACTTATTTAAAAAAATGTGATGTGATCTTGCTTTTAGTCGAAGGACGATAACGCTCGTTTGAAAAAGAGACGGAAGCTGGATGAGATCGTCGGTTCCTTGGCGGCTTCGGCGGCACCCGTAGCAGCTCACAGCAGCAGCGCAGAAAAAGCCGCATCGAGTAAGTTTTGACATTCGGTTTCTCGGCTCACGTCTTTATCGTTCGTGTTTTCATTTCTCGCTTTTCCGTCTTTGGCCGTACAGAAGCGTTGAACATGTCCACCGGCGACCATGCCATCAAGAAGATGCCGGCTCCGACACCTCAGCAACAGCTGGAGAACGACTTGCGCAACAGCCATCTTCTACACCTCGCGTCCAAGCGACTCGAAGTCGAGAAATGGCTGGCCGATCACTCGTTGCAGACCATGGCGAGGAGGGCGGAGAACGCTCAAGTCAACCCAGTCAGAATGGTTGGCATAACTCCCGTCGATGTAATCTGGCCCTCGATATCCTTCGTCGAATTCTTCTAATGTCGATTCAAACTTTCCAGGAACCTTTGGATCATCTCGATGGACGGCGCACTCGCAGACAACGCGTCGATACGAACAAGTTGAGCGTGGAACATTTGACGGGTGCGGAAAATGCTTCTCTACTCAACAGGCTAACGGGCAAAAAGGCAAGTAACGGTAGATTTAAACGCCCTTGGATTTAAAATTAAAGGAGCGTTAGAACCCGAATAAGAGGTCCGGACTTCAAACTCTCGAAGTAATACCGTGTTTTTAACTCCAGTCTCGTTACCGTTTGCAGGGCGGTCTTCCCGAAGAGCCTAAGAAGCGCGGCGGCTTCCCGAGCGGTCGTCGAGGCCGTCGTCCCGCCAACTCTCCAGCGGGTATGGGTGCGGGTCTTCCACCTCGCACTCTCTCCATGCCCAACCAGTCGCCTCTCTCCTCCACCTACTCTCTGCTACCCAATCTCGGGGCCCTTTCGTCGCTAGCCAATGCCAACATGCTGGCCGGATTCCCAGGTCTCAAACTTCCCACTAGCCTCGCGGACAGCCATCGCGGCGTCACCACGTCGTCCGCGGCTGCTGCTGCTGCAGCAGCTGCGGCACCGATGTTCCTCCCTTTCGGAGGACTCGCAAGTTTGGGGCTCACGAATCCCCTTTTCGCAAACCTTGCCAGTTTGGGCTTTCCCTTCTCCTCTCTTCCCGGAATGGGGGGACCTGCGGACCAGAAGTCGTCGAAGGACGGCAAGTCTTGTCCGGTATCTTCATCGGTAAACGTTCCTGGAAGCTCGTCCACAACCACGACTTCCGCGGCTCAGCAACTTCCGCTGCTGTTTCCGGCACCGGGACTCCTCTACAACCCCCTCGGACTCGGCAACTTTTCAATCCCGACCAGCGTTCCGACGTCCTTTGCCTCTCTCGCGCAGGCGGGGCTCGTCAACGGACTTAACACGACGAGGGCCGGGTCCTTCGCTACGGTCACAACGCCCTCCATCTTCGCAGGCGGCGTGGGACCTAACGGGATGGCAGCGTATCAGGAGGATTCGGACGAGGACAGTCTAAGGTAAGCGGGAGTTAATTATTCGCGGATTAGTTAGCGGAGCTTTTATTTATTTTTTATCGGAATCAGTTTTTTTCATAACGAGTAATAGAAGATTCTTGATTAGTTTGCACTTGATAACCCCGAAATTGGTGCCGTTTTTGGTCTTAGACGCAATATTTATTTTGGGGCCCCTTTTACAGTCATTACCCGGTCCCTATACCGAAAACATGTGCCCTCGGGGAGGACCCCTCCATCGAGGGAATGTGTCCTTTAGATATGTAAGGGATGGACCGATATGATGATTTAAATTGAACCTTTCGATTTTTTAAAGGTCTCTGATGGGCAACAATTACGACGACGATGACAGCACGGCCACAGAGGACGAGGTCCGCGGCGGCAAGAAGGAAACCGCGGCACGAGGAAGGAAGGAAGCCGCAGCTGACCGCGTAAACCCAATGATGAGAATGCCGACGAGCTACCCTTCGTCTAGCAGAAGTGCGGCTGCGCAACAGCATCAGCAGCAGACGAGGACATCGTCGCGTTCAGGTCCTGGAAGGCCACCGAAACACAGGGTCGTGGACAGGGCGAAGCGGACGGACAATGTAGCCGCCATCGAAAAGCACCACCAGCAGCAACAGTCGCGAGAAGCCACGAGGGCAGCCATGGAAAGGGCCATGGTGGAAAGGTCCGAAACGAAGGCTTTCGAGAAGATGATGAACGAAAGGTCGGAGGTAAGGGCTCTCGAACGCTCGATGAGGGCGGAGAGAAGGTCCAAGAAGACCCACCAGACCGTGGAAAAGCCGGCACCGATTCCGGACATAAGCCTCATGCGGAGTCTGGAGAAACTCATCGGCAGGGGGGGAAACAATCCGCTGCTGGGGCTTTCGGCGAGGGGAATGATGATGATGGATCCCGCGGAACCCAAATCCTCGACCGCGAGGGACGATGGACAAAAAACGGCGGCTGCGCGGGAAAGCAAGGATTCGAACAATTTCATGACGTCTTTCCTCCACGGAATCCATCCCAAGATAGACCTCACCAGTAAGCTCGCAAAGTGCTCGAAACTTCTAGGCGGCGTTTCCACCCCGACCGCCACCACGGCCGCGGCGGCAGTCTCGGAGGACAGGCCAGTGAGGACGGTGGCCGACGATGCCGCGGAAAAAAGTTGTGCGGGAACTAGCGGCGAGGGCGGTAAGGACAAGGCCGGATCTAAGAGCGGCGAGAGGATAAGGCTGCTCTCTGAAAAACTCAAGGAGAAGCTGCAGCGTAGCAACAGCGATTGTGGCGATGCGGCTGCGGTTCAGAAATCGGAGTGCGAGACTGTTGCGGCCGTGGTTGAGGAACACAATGCCGAAGAGGAGGATGTGGTCAAGGCAGACAAGGACGTTAAAGACACTGCGGTTGATAAAGAGGAAAAGGAGGAGGTTGAAAGTAAGCCCGCGGAATCGGATGTTGCGGTTGCGGCGGACGACGAGAAAGCTGGTGTTGCCGCAACCACGGCGGAAACCGAATCCACGGAAACTAGCGAAGGAGGGGAGAAATCATAGCATCACGTTTTGTCCTCTCGCTTTTAAGGTGGTCCTAAGCCCTCTATATACAGCGGCTCGTGGTTTAAAAGGTGGTACCTTTTGCGGATAAAAATGTAACGAGGCCTCCGCATTTTAGTTTTAACGGCAGATTAAGGGGTTTACCGCCACCTTAATGCCGAGGGGAGCTTGCGCGCGCATGCCCCAGTCGACTGTGATAACCCCGCGACGTTGACCCTCCTGCTGGCCCTTTCCTCCTCCTCTTACCGGAAGCAGAACCTTACTCTGCGAAATGGCCCGTCTTGTGGTTTTTTTTGTTTTTTTTTTCATGTTCTTTTGCCATCCTAGGTTCCACAAATACCGCAGCAACCGCCGGAGCCCGTCAAAATGCACTTTTTAGGGTTTCGTACCGCAAAATGACAGTTTTTGTGTTTTATTGTTTGGTGTTTTATTCTGTCCGATGCCCTTTGGAAAAACCCGAAATTTTTTTAAAATCGGAATCGCGGAAACTTCGCGAGCCGGTATTTACGGGAATCCCGAAGAAATTTTTTAACATTATACAACCCGCTAATGATGAATTACACAACCGCACTGATTGTGGTTTTATTAATATTTTTATAAAATATTTCAATTCGTTACACGATTCAAAGACAATTAATTTCAAGCATTTTTATCAACTATGTTTTGGGACTAAGTCTCGTTAAGTCGAAGTTTTGCAGTACGGAACCCTAAAAAGTGCCGGTTTTTCCATTTTGTTTTCGAGCAATTCAGACTTAAAAACTCCCGTTAACGCTCCGTTAAGTTTATTTATTTTTGCACTTCGTCGTTTTTCATTTGATTTTCGTATTTTTTTTTCCTCTCATGTCACTCCTCTCCATCCGGAGAGAATCTATCCCGAGTATCTGGTCGAGGATGCATCCAGAAAATCATCCTGGAGGATTCGCCGGTCGATCTTCCTTAGGCAATCTTAAAAATGTATCCCGATAATCCTCCTCGGAAATCTTTTCCGGACCATCTTCACGGTGGATGCTTGTGGAAAATCTTCCTGGAATCCTGGAAATATTTGCGAAGCATCTATCCGGGGAATCTTCTTACTTAATCTGTCCGTAAAGTGCACTATTCCCGATGCAATCTCGAGAATCTGGCAAATTTATCCTGAGAATCTTCCACAGCCATCTTCTTGGCGGATGTATCCGGAAAATCTTCCCGGAGGATCCACCCGGACAATCTTCCGAATGCAATCTTGAATCTTCCTAGAATACCATCCGAAAAATCTTTCCTCTAGGATTAATCCCGGGGGTTATCCAGAGAATCTTCCTCGAGAATGTATCCAGAAAATCGTCCTGGTTCTGGGAAGATCCATCCAGAGAATCTTCCAGAAAATATTTAATCTTTCCTCGAGGATTCGTTCTGGCGAGTATCCGGAGAATCTTTCCTCGAGGACGTATCCAGAAAATCGTCCTGGTTACTGGAGGATCCACTCGGGACAATCTTCCGGATGCAATCTCGAGAATCTTCCTAGAATGGCATCCGAAAAATCATCCCGGGAGTTTATCCGGAGAATCTTCCGGGAGCGAATGAACCGAACACGTCCCCTTCACATTCCATCGCCGTTATTATTATTATCATCTTTAATTATTATTATTCGCATCATCGTAATTTTATCGGTACATTAACTAAAAACAGGCAGCAACGTACATGGTAAGGTTTTTAAGTTAAAAAACAAAAAAAACACAAAAAAAAATACAACAACACGTAAAACGCAACAAAAAATGTATCGCCGCGGTTTGTGGAATAACCGCGGTTTAGAACAAAACAAGGCAGCAGCAGAACGTCTATGTGTTTAGGATAGTGTCGTGTGTGTGTGTGTGTGTAAAACGTTTGAAATGATCATCGCAGTTATGTAAAACTCCTCGTTTTTAGATAGCTTTTGTACAAAGCACGATTTTGAAAAACAAACAAAAAAATCACAACTTGTGAAAATATTATAATTATTATTATTATTATTATTATTATTATTATAAAAATATTCCATCCTTTGAATTTCTAGTTTTGTTTTATTTCATGTTTATTGCTTTTTCAGTTTTCTTGCACGGGATCAAGTGCTGCTTTTGGGAGTTTCGCCATGGACAATTAATTAATCGACCTTTAAATTTTCATCTGTTTATGAGTCATGAAAATGCCTTCAAAATCAAACATAATCCAACTTTGAAGCCCTGGTTTAACCCTTTGCAATTAAGTTTAAAACGTGATTTTTGGTGGGATTCACCATCGACAATTAGTTAATCGACCTTTAAATTTTCATCCGTTTATAACACACGGAACACCTTTAAAAAAGAGGACGAAACTGTTTTTAATACCCCGTATTTACACCCTGTATTATAAAAGCGCGACTTCGTAGACACCCTGTATAAATTCGAAACCCTTCCATGGTTGCTAAGCAACGGGTCGCGTGCTGCTCTCAGCCAGTAGAAAGACGTTATTTTTCCCGCCTCGCGCGGAGTGATACGAATCATCGAAAATTACGGCTTATTTAAACAAACGTTATTCGCGCTGTTTTAAATACACGTTTGGAGGTTCCTACGTGACATCTATACCCATTTCCCGATTAATTTATCCAAATTTCCGTCTTTTCGTGTAAATTTGAGGGTTTTAACATAAGGACTATTTTCGCGTGCTAATCCGCCTTTGTAATTGGGCTCTATTTCGCGCCATTCCAAACCGCCATCTTGCTTTTTTTAGTGTATTTCGTGCTATCGGATGCTGTCTTTATTTACTATTATTTCCCGATAATATTTCGTTATTTTGCCGTCTTAGCCATGGTCTTATCGGCAGAAGATGACCTGGACGTAGAGCAGCGCTTTTTAGACCTTTGTGCCGACTTAAATATGGACAGAAACACTTCTATGGAATCCTGGCAAACGTATCTTAGAATAGGACACAATTACTCGCTCGAAGTAAGTGCATTTTTAGCAGCTTTAAAAACGTTTTTTTCATAATATTAATATTGATATAACCGTCGTGGACCTTATTTTTCGATACTCGGACCTCATTTTGGTAGCCTTACACAGAAATGCATCCTATAAACTTATACACGAATTCATTATTGACACTATTTGCACATCGTGCGTTTTATCGTTTTGTTACATCGTGTTTGGAAAAGTTGGTAAAATATGAATTATTTTAAAATATTTATGACTATAAAACTGTCTTTATGCTGGAGTTTGAAGATTGCTCACCATTTTATTCGCGCCTTATCGTTCAAAAACAGCTCGCTTTATAGCTGAAGACATGTACACGCGTGTAATGACTAAGTGACCCAAATGGTCCTTAATCACACTGTTTTCACGCCCTTGGCCCTTGGGACCCTTGGGACCATTATAGAGACCTGTAGATGAGTCATTCTTAACACAATGACAGTTTGCCTATCCTCATTTGTCTAGGACATCATGCTAAAATCCAAGTCTATTAATATTGCAGGGTGGCCACAAAAAAAGGGTAACCTTTTTCATAAATTGGTACCTTTTTTGTTTTTTAATCAAAGTAAATAAAATTTAGCACAAATCTAGGCAACAGACGTATTAACAAAACAGCTATTTCAATTTGTACTCGACGTGTCCTCCATCTGCTGCAAATGCGGAGAATTGACTGCGAACGGTTGCTGTGATTAAAATCTCGTTTCAGCAAGTCCATCGTGTTTCAATTGTGGGACACTGACATCAATTTTCTTGAGCCTGAAGTAAAGATGTCTACTATCGAGACATTAACCTCCTGCCCTAGGACTCATTTGTGGTCCAGCGAGAGAAACTGTTCGAGTTGTCCATTTTTTAGACATTTTCTATCACCTGCCCTTTGGCCACCTAATAGCCCCGATTTCAACTCCCCCAAGATTATTCCATCTGGGGGAATTTGATACAAAAAGTGTCGAGAATAAAGATTCTAGATGTCAAAGAATGGATGAACTCGATCAAACACTAATCAACTCGTCAATTGCCAGAGTGCTGGCCATTTGTGTTGCCGAGGCTGGAGGACACGTCGAGTACAAATTCAAATAGCTGTTTTCTTTCTACTTTGATTTAAAAAAAAAGTTACCAATTTATCAAAGAGGTTGCTTTTGCAATAAATTAAAGAAAAAAGGAAGACAATATTAGTAAATGTAGCTTTGTTGTCCCCTTTTAGTATTGTCTTCACCAATTGCTTAGCAATTGAAGCATAGCCTTGTATCTGATAATTATCCAAAAGCTTAATTATCTATTAGACTAAGTATAGTAGCTCTACAGCATCATATTTATAAGGTACTTGCTCAGATTTCAGTGCCTTTATGCTATCTGACATAAGCCCGTTTAACAAAGAGGGACCTGACAATATGGTCGACGTATTGTCTTGTCTAACATAAAACATATTTAACTGACAGGGACCTAACGTATACTACGGTACTTTAATTATTGCCTCGTTTAACGAAGAGGGCCCTAACCGATAATATGGTACATCCGCGCATTTAATGAGCAGGGACCTAAAGAGAAATAAGGTCCATGGGTACTAGAATTATTGCCTTATCTGGCATAAGTTAGTTTTATTTATAATCGTAGCTGAAATTCCCCCAATATTTGTAATTGCAGGGCGATCCTCTTCATTGGTTGGTGTGCGCGTTGTACGTCGCTTGCAGAAGCAGCTCCGTCCCGACCGTAGGAGGAAAACCCGGAACCGTAATTGAAGGAAATTGCGTATCTCTTACTCGGCTGTTACGATCGTGCAAATTCAGGTGAGATCCTGTTGCTGTTGTGAGATCTGCTGACCTCCGGTCACCGTCGAAGCGGCCATATGTCCCTAAGCCAACTACAGTTGTCTCACCATCTAACTGTGTGCCCTACCGTAGATGTCATAGGGCTCCTAATTTCCGTGTAACTAACCAACCGAATGTTTTTTTCTATCGTAGTCTACTTCAATTTTTTACCAAAATGAAAAAGTGGGCGGACATGGCCAGCTTGCCGCAGGATTTCCGAAAAAAGATCGACCGCCTCGAGAAAAACTTCGCCGTCTCCACTGTCATATTCAAAAAGTTTAGGCCCATATTTCTGGAGACTTTCAAGGAACCCTCCGACGAAGTGCCTAGGTCCAGGAACAGAAAACACAAGTACGTCAGCACATTTGCCGTCTTTCGGCACTTTGAAACGCTAGCGGTGAAACACTAGCGGCGAATTAATTTGACTCGTTATATTTTAACCGTTGCAGCCGACGCATCCCTTGTAGTTCGGCAGACGTGTTTTCGTTTTGTTGGACCCTTTTCGTTCAAGTTAAAAGTAAGTTTAGGACCGCTAACGTAGTTTTGCGCCGCGTTAACGGTCTTAGTAATCTTTCGTTTATCCCTCAGGTAACTTTACGGCCATTAGCGACGATTTGGTAAACTCTTATCATCTGTTATTGAGTTGCGTCGATTTTGTTTATAACAACGTTTTGTTGGCGGACAGAAGGGACCTTCTTAATCTGAGCTTTACAGGTTAGCGCTCGTTATCCCGATTGCCCGACGCGTTTCTCGTGCTCGTTAACCGAACGCGTTTCGTTTTTTTTAAACGCAGGTTTACCCGAAGGCTTCAATACGCGAGAATACAATCCACCCACGGAACACACCTGCATCATAAGGTTATTGTGCGAAAAACACGATGGGCTTTATCTGGAAGCAAAGGGCATCAAGGAACACTGGTGGAAACCTCACATTAAAAAGCTTTTCGATTTAAAGGTTAGTGCCGACGATTGTGCGGCTCCTTCTGTTGTAGTTATCCGAAAAGGGGCGACTCGGACCATTTAGACGGTTTTTCCAGACCAATTTTGTTTTAAATTTCAACTTTTGTCCTTTTTTTTCCCCAGCTTTTGAAGGGAAATGCGGACACTTTATCCGGTTTACTCGACCACGGGAACTTCGAAGCGAATAAGTATGCTCTCAAATGCCAAGAATTGCCAAACAAAAGTATCGCTACTCTATCATAATCTTCAATAGAAATTTCTTTTCCAGCAAATCCGTAAACAATTCGTACGAACTTTACGTTTTAAACGTAGGAGATTTCGACGAACGCATTTTTTTAGCAGAAGGCGCCGTGAACGAGATCGGGATCAACGCGAGGTCGTCGCTGGCGCTCACGGGAGACCTCGGAGAGAAAATGCAGATTAAAAGAAATCTTCAGCAACACATGGACACGGTGAAACATCTCGCTTTTTCGCTTCTGTCGTCGTAGTACGTGTTATTTACCGACGGATCGACTCATTTCTCCTCTCGATATTTTTACCTCTAGACGAAATCGCTGACGCTTCACACGCCGCTCACCGGCCGCCGCTACCTGACGAACAGAGACGTGGGAAGCGTTACTCCCGTTTCGACGGCCACGCAAAGCGTCACCAAACTTCAGACGCTGTTGTCCGGACGTAAAACTAGTCCCAGCGATGCTCTTATCGAAATATTCAAGTTAGTGTTTGTTTATTTTACTTCGTTAGGGGGACTTGCATCCCAACATTTATGCCGTTGTTTTTTGTAAAGAAGCGTATGTCTCGCGAATTGTTTCGAGAGGCCCTTTTGATAGTTTTAATCGGCGATAAATACAGTGGTACCTCGAGATACGAGTGCCCTGACATACGAGATATTTGAGATAGGAGCCGTCGAGCGAGCGAAATTTTGCTTCGAAATACGAGCAACATTTGAGATACGAGTATATTCTCGAGAATATTTC